>AWOL01S0018887.1:0-15679 GCA_000715115.1 Nicotiana otophora | reverse complement strand
TTTTTTTTTTTTTTTTTTTTTTTTTTTTTTTATTATTATTTTTTAAGCCGAGGGTCTTTCGGAAACAGCCTCTCTACTCCTTCGGGGTAGGGGTAAGGTCTGCGTACATACTACCCTCCCCAGACCCCATTAATGGGATTCTACTGGGTTGTTGTTGTTGTTGTTGTTGTTGTGTTCTAGTGGATCCAGGAAGTTCGGCTAATATCATACAATGGAGAGTATTGTACAAGCTAAACTCACCAAAAGCATTATTCCGGCAACAAAGCTCCTCGCTGGATTCAACCTTGCGAGCGTGACCACCTGGGAAGAGATCTTGTTGCTCATGAACGCTGAAGGAGTAATGAAAATAACTCTCTTCTAAGTAGTAGATGGTGACATGAGATACAACATTATCCTGGGAAGGCCGTGGTTACACGAAATGAAAGTTGTACCATCAACATATCACCAATTACTGAAGTTTCCAATGCCCAAAGGAATCAAGCATATAAGAGGTGATTAACCGGTAGCAAGGGAGATGAATGCAATCTCAGTCTCTAGTAGCAAAGGGAACGAACGCATGGCATAGCAATTACAGGAACCGACACCTCTTCCCGAACTAGTAGGAGTTAGCTCGGAAACAGAGTTGTCAGAACAATATCAGGTGCCAACATATTTCCAAGTTTCAGAAGAGACGGACGCGACAAAGTCCATGGCGGAGGAACTGGAGCAAGTTGCATTGTTTGAGGAATTCTTAGAAAGAAGATTCCATTTGGGGACAGGACTGCACCCGAAGCTCAGGTTTGGTTTTATTGAATTCCTTAAATTTAATGCTAATTATTTTGAATGGTCGCACGAGGATATGATAGGTATCCCGATAGAAATAGCCATGCACAAGCTGGGTTTGGATCTTAACATACCTCCAGTAAGGCAGAAGAAATGCCCTATTACCGAGGCCAGGAATAAATTCGTCAAAAAAGAGATAACCGCTTACTTTAAATCGGTTCGGTTCGAGAGGTAAGATATCCGAACTGGCTAGCCTATGTAGAAGTAGTTCCTAAGAAGAACAATAAAATTCACATGTGAGTAGACTACAAAGATCTTAACAAGGCGTGCCCGAAAAACTCGTTCCCATTGCCAAATATCGATCAAATGATTGATGCCACTGCCGGGCACGAGCTGATGAGTTTACTTGATGCTTATTTCGGGTACAACAAAATTAAGATGAATCCGGAAGATCCGGAAAAAACTTCATTTATAACGAATTTCAGTACATATTGTTACAATGTAATGCCCTCCGGGTTGAAAAACGCCGGAGCCACTTATCAACATCTCATAAATAAAATGTTTGAAAAGCAAATAGGAAAGACCATAGAAGTTTATATAGACGATATGCTCGTGAAGTCTTTGAATCCAGGTGACCAACTTAATCATTTACAAGAAACATTCGACATCCTGAGGAAGCATAATATGAAACTTAACCCTGAGAAGTGCGTGTTTGGGGTCAGTTCTGGTAAGTTCCTGGGGTTTCTGGTCTCACAAAGGGGAATTGAAGTAAACCTCGACAAAATCAAGGCCATAAACAATATCCTGGATCAATCGTCAAACGTAAAGGAATTCCAAAGACTCACAGGAAGGTTAGCAGCTTTGAGCAGGTTTATTTCCTGGTCGTCGAAAAAATGTCATCGCTTCTTCACATTGCTAAAAAGAAGAATAATTTCGAATGGACACCAGAGTGCCAGCAGGCTTTGAGGGACTTGAAGAAATACTTATCAAGCTCTTCATTGCTCTCGAAACCAAAAGAAGGTGAAACGTTGCTAGTCTACCTCGTGGTTTCAGAAGTTACGGTAAGTGCGGTTTTAGTCTGGGAAGACAAAGGTACATAATTTCCTATTTATTACGTAAGAGAAATTTTAACGGGAGCAGAAACTCGCTACCCACATTTGGAAAAAGTGGTCTTAGCTCTCATAGTTGCCGCTTTGAAGCTGAGGCCTTACTTCTAATGCCACTCGATAGCTGTGGTGATTACTTTCCCTTTGCGGAGTATCCTCCACAAACCCGAGCTCTCTGGTAGGTTGGCCAAATGCACCATCGAAATGAGTGAATTCGACATAGAATATAAACCAAGGACTTTAATTAAGTCACAAGTCTTGGCTGACTTCGTGGCTGATTTTAGTCTGGGACTACTACCTCTGGAACCAAGGAGGTAGTAATGGTGTCCGAATCAACATCGGGGGTTTGGACCTTATTTACGGACGGAGCTTCGAACGTAAAAGGGTCCGGTCTCGGAATAGTCTTAATCACGCCTTCGGGGGAAACCTTAAGGTAGGACATCAAAACAATCCTTTTAACTAACAATGAAGTAGAATATGAAACTCTAATTGTAGGGCTTGAATTGGCCCGGGGACTTGATTCCGAGGTTATCAAAATCAAATATGACTCACAACTTGTGGTAAATCAGGTTTACGAGATCTTTGATACCAAAGAAGAACGTATGCAACAATATGTGGTAAAGGTCCAGGCTCTTTTGGCACGATTCCGGGAGTGGTCAATTACTCATATCCCGAGGGCGGATAACGTAGAAGCGGATGCATTAGCAAACTTAGGATCATCGATAAAAATAAAGGGATCGGAGTCCGGAACGGTGGTACAATTGATGAGCTCAGTCCTGGATACAGATGGGTACTATGAGGTGAATTCGGCTAGTCTGGTCTGGGACTGGAGAAATGAAATAATCAACTATCTCGAGCACGGAAAGTTGCCTGATGATCCTAAAGCATCTCGGACGTTGCGCGTCAAAGTTGCACGTTATAACTTCAGGAAAGTACAATTGTATAGAAAATCTTTCAAGGCCCGGTGTTTAGGAGCGTCAGAAGCTGACTATATCATGAGAGAAATCCACAGAGGGATATGCGACAATCACTCAAGCGCAGGGTCTTTGGTGCTGAAATTGGTATGGGAAGGATATTATTGGCCTCGCATGGAACAAGACGCCAAGATTTCGTACAAAAATGTGATAAGTGTTAACGCTACGCATCACTAGTACATCAACCAGCAGAACCCTTATATTCGATTTTGTCCCCATGGCCGTTCATAAAATGGTGGATGGACATCGTCGGACCGTTGCCACCAACTCCTGGAAAGGTAAGGTTTCTTTTAATTTTAACTGATTATTTTTCTAAATGGGTGGAAGCAGGTTCTTATCAGAAGACCGGAGAAATCGAAGTGGTCGATTTCATATGGGAAAATATAATTTGCAGGTTCGGAATACCAAAAGGGATAGCACGCGACAATGGGCCACAGTTTATCATTTCAAAAGTTACAAAGTTCCTCGAAGACTTAAAAATAAAGAGGATCACATATTCTCCTTATCATTTGAGCGCAAATGGTCAAGGGGAGTCAACGAACAAAGTGATTATTTAAAACCTCAAGAAAAGGTTGGAAGCAGTAAAAGGCAAATGGCCCGAAGAATTGCCCGGAGTTCTATGGGCCTATCGAACAACGGCAAAATCGAGCACATGAGAAATTCCTTTTTCCCTTGTCTACGATGTTGAAGCCCTAGTCCCGGTAGAAGTGGGCAAACCCACTTTGAGATATTCTCAGACAAATGGAGAATCGAATGACGAAGCAATGCTAATCAACTTGGAACTGCTCGAGGAACGCAGGGACTTGGCGCATATAAAAATGGTAGCTCAAAAGCAGAGAATGGAGCGATATTATAATCGAAGAGCCAACTTCCGTTATTTTAAAGTAGTAGACTTGGTTCTGAGGAAAGTAACCCAAAATACAAGGGATCTCGACACGGGTAAGCTAGGTCTAATGTGGGAAGGTCCCTACCGAATTTCTGCTATCACTGGGAAAGGTTCATACGAGTTGGAGAACCAGAATGAAGATAAGTTGTCCAGTAACTGGAACGTGGCACAGCTCAAAAGATACTATTGCTGATGAACATTATTCAAGCGGAAAGTATGTGTTGCACTCTTTTTTCCTTCGTTCAGTATTTGGCCTAATTGGGTTTTTCTGGCAAGGTTTTTAATGAGGCAGTGACGGAAAGCATACTGAGTAGACAACAACAATAATACCTTTGATAACAATGCAAACAAACAAGCTTCCACTCGGGGACGATTAGATAATCTTTGGTTCGATAGCAAATTCCCACCGGGAAGTTAAGTTTGCTACCGAACAAGGGTTACCCGACCGTTAACGAGCACATACCACTAGAGGACTGTTAGGTATTCTTTCACTCGATAACATGGATTCCTAAGGGGAAGTAAGGTAGGTTGCCAGGTGAAGGATTACCTAGCAATTCATTCGTGTAATCTTTGAAGATACAAGACTTCCAGTGTTCCAATTCGCACTCTTCGCATTCAAACACTAGGGGGGATGATATAAGGATACAACAACAATGAATGCCACGTCAACCGGGGACCAAAAATCCGGAAACTAAATGCATCATCGGGACTGGGGACTGCGCAGCCAGCCCCGTAGAAACAAGTTGTACAAGATAGCCGCAAGTAATGACAATTTCTTTTCTGCATAGCAAGATGCTTATGTATTTTTTGAAATAGAAGGAATAAAATAAAATCCTTTTGCTTTTATCTTGTTTCTTATCTGAACGATGAACTAACTTTGTCATTTGAAAGTTAAACAAGTACTTCAAATATTAGTGCCGTAATGAACAAGAGATGTCCTCTTCAAGAGCACCGTAAACATAGAAGAGCCCTCTTTTATAAAAACCCTCACGTTAAAAGGTTGATTCCGGACAAATCAATGCCCGGAATCTAAAATGCCATCGGGGAAAAATACACCCGAAGCTGCATATGAAAAGGACGCAAAAAGCAAACTTGCGCAAATATTCATAGAAACCCTCACGTAAAAGGGAAACTTGTGCAAATATTCATAGAAAACCTCATGTAAAAGGGAAACTCACACAAATATTTACAGAAAACCTCACATAAAAGCTATAATACTCGGAACCAAAATGCTTGAAAGAAAAGGCATCCAGGACTACACATAGTAAAACACGAATAGAACGACATGCACGGAATGCTTGAGCAACTACAAAAGTTAAAGACTTGCATGATATTCAAACGAAAGTAAGACTCCAACGATACTTGAGAAAAAAATATGTCATTATTTACAAGAACAGACCAAATTGATAAAAGTACAAAATAGGAAAAGAAAGAAAAAGCTAAACTACAATGCCTCCAGAACCAGGAGGAAGAGAAGAATCCGCATCCCCGGGGAAAGTAGGTGTTTCCACCAATGGCTCAATGTTTCTCCCAGTTTGGTCTTCGGCATCATCGCCTTCCGATCCCTCTTTAGTTTCCGAAAACTCAAAATCGGAATCGCAAGAACCTGGAGCATCAGACTGCGCCAGGAGTCCATTTTTGCAGCCAACTCAAGCTCTTGGGCCTTAGCAACTTCGGCATCAACTTCAATGATACCAACTTTGGCCTCTTCCAAGGTTTTTCTCCTCATGCTATACATGGAATAAGGTTTTTCAACAACAAGGGAAGCCTCTCGACGCTTAAGTTCTTCTTTGAGTTGGGAAACCTCGGCAGGAAGGCTTTCCCGGCGGATCTAGCACACTTGAGGCTGGCATCAAGGCTGCAAATAGTTGAACTAAAGAGCATGTTATGCTCGATAGTTTTTCTGTACTTCTCTTCTAGTTGGGCGTGTTTCGCCCCCGCAGCAGCAAGCTCTTTGATTTTGGAGTTCAAAGCTACTTCTAAGTTGGTTACTTTATCGGCAGCAATAGCTTTGCACTCGGTTGCAGGAAGAACGACGTCCTAGACTTCAGCCCATTTGGCCTTGGCTTCATCAAATCTAACTCTCAGCAGCCCAACTTCTTGGCTAAGGGTTACCACTTCTTGCTTGCTTTGCTGCAAACGAGCCTCCAAAACAACGGCCTCGGTAGCTTTGGTTTCTAGTTCTGAGAGGCGGAGAACAGTTTGTTCTCGTTCCACCAAAAGATGATTCCGTTCAGAAGTAAGTTCTTCCTTTTCACGAATCAACCTTTGAAGGCCTTCAGAAGCAAGAAAGTTGGCCTACAAGACAAGAAGAAGTAAAACTTAGAATACTTCCATACAAAAGTAGAAGAAGTAATGAAGGGAGAAAAGAACGTACCGCTGCGGCGTTGTGCATGACATTGTTCAACAAGCACTCTCCCGAGAGTTGCTGAATTGTTTCCCAGTCTTTTTCTGTAGCCAAAGGCTTCAGATAGTTAGCAAGCTCCACCGATCGGGATAGCAAGTTGCATCCGGTAGAGATCGAAAGAGTAACGTTCCTCCTCCTTTGCGGATTTCCAGAAGGGGCAGCATAAGTTTGCCCCACATTTCCAGGAACTGGGGACTGTGGAAGAGGAATGCCTTCTTCATGGTCAGGTGCGGCTGATGGAGGTGATGTAGCAACTGTCGATGGAAGAGTGAATAAAGATGGAAGTGATGTAGCAGTTGCTGGTGTTGGTGAAGGTGGAGATGAAGCTGATGGAGTTGAAGAACGAGAGGCAGCTGCATCAAATGCAGTGTCAATTGTTGGATGCTCGCCAACGAAAGACGACAAGGACCCGGTACTTTTCCCCGCAACATCGGTTATAGAAATTGGGGTCCTAAAACGGGAGTTGGCATATTCTACCAAATCAGATTCTATCTAAAGTACCGAGACATCATCTTCAGTTGGTGTAACTATCTCAACAGGTCAAGCATCCTATTGAGATGATGAAGATCTTTGCCTTCTATGTAAAGAAACTCCCTCATCAACAACTTCATCATCATCATCAATTATCACAGTGCCTATAACCGGCTCGGAAGGAGGATCAATCGTCATCGCCACCGGAGATGATTCGGGGGCATCAGTCTTTATCATCTTATTCTTTTCCTCGGCCGCAGAGGAATGTCTTCTCTTTGGTTGCTTATTTTCTGGCCGGGGACTCCGTAAAAAAGAGTTTGCGTCCGAAGCAGGCCCAGAGATACCTGTTCGAGTAAGTGCTTCCTGAAGCAGCCTCGCTGCATCAGCGGGATCGGCCAAAAATGTCCTCCTCGGGGACAGCAACAGAGCCCGCATGTAGACCTATTTTCATGAACAAATTAGAAGGGTTCAACCAAGTTCTTCATAATAGAAGCAAGGTAAATTAAAATTACCATGATTTTTGGCCCCGTATTTAAGGGCTTGTTCTTTCCATAAACTAGTTTAGGGCATTGTGACGTCCAAACTCTTTTGAACCCACCAGTCCAAACTTGCTACCACTGGTGGGATCCATCGAGTTGTTGAAAAATGCGAAGGGTGAAGAGATGATACGACCATAAAAGAATATCTAGAAAAACAAAATACTATACGAAGAACTTACGAGTGCAGTTCCAAGCGACCGTAAAGGATGAAGCCGTTGTCGGAATGATGTCGTTGGTGGCAACTGCAATGAACCATTCCGTCTACCCACGGTCGTTGTCATCATCAATGCTAGACAGCAATGTAAAGGTTTATTATTCCCTCGCGGAAGGTTTTGGGGGAATAGAGATTCATCATATGAGCTAAGGTTAGATTCTCTCCAATTTCTTGGCATAAACGCTGCAGGCAGGCGACCGTCCTCTACACTGAAGGACTTACGTGCGCCAAACACACCTGGTAATCAAGGGCAAACTCCGCAATCATGGAATCAAGCTCTCCGCTAAAAGAAAACGTACCCAAAGTAAAGGGATATGTGAAAAAGTATGTAAAACCTTTCTTGGGAAGGGTGACTCGCTCCGATAGATCAGGAGCAATAATATCTAACTCATGGCAGTGACAATACTCCTTCATATCAGGAATACTGGAATGACAAATGGAAGAATGGTACCTACTAATAACCCATGTACGGGGGTTAGCAGTAGGAAATTTCTCTTTAAAATCCTTCGTAGTACTAAGTCTTCTTGGTACGATGGAACCCACCATTGGAGGAACAAAGTCCTCGGTTTTGTTTTTGTTCTTTGTAGAACCAATACACTTAGAGGAAGAATCCATTGAAAAAGAAGATGGAAAAGGTTTTGTGTTTGAAGAAAACTAGAGGAAGAATAGAAAGTAAAGATGCAAATCAGGAGTTCGAGAAATTATGAAATGAAAAGGAAAAGAATGTGGCGTATAAGTAAAATTTTGGCGGCTAAATTCATGGCCATGAGTACCTCGATAATCGGCAAAAGCTGTGTTAAATCATGGGATGACGCGTGTTCGGGACATTAAATGTGGAGAGACGTGCGTCTAATCAACCGCCACAGACTTTCAGAAGGAGTTATAGTAATTCCCGCCAAAAAGGTGTTTCTACCAACTTCCCGATAACACAAAGTTATGTCACCGGAAAGCAGGGGGACTATATGTATAGGGTAAAATATAATATGCCATGTGGTCGTTTAAAGGGAGGACACATGGAACACAAGACAGGGATGGCCGAAGACCGAACGTAGCCATTACGCTTGTCATCAGAAAGGATAACATTCATAAAGGCATGTTAAATGCTCTGCGCCCGATAACATTTAATAGGGAATATTCTGCAGCAATAAGAGCGACTGTCCGTTACAGAGAATTTGGCATTTATGTTTACCGTTACGTATTGATCAATGACCCTCACAATTGACATTTAAGGAGAACATGATCGTAGGACTTTCTTCCGTGGAAATAGCTATAAACAGTGAGCTCAGTTATCATTGTAAAGGACACCGATTTTCTGGCTAAACTTACACTCTATTCTATACAAAGCTTTATACAATTCTACTTATTGCTTTTTGATCTCATCATCGTTGTGCCCGGAAACACTATCCCAGAATTATCATCTCCACTGTTTTCATCCATATTTCAAGGCTTTGTATTATACATTTCTTCAATTATTGTATTATTTCAGGACCAACTTAATTCACTTGTCTAGAAATCACGCATAAATTCAACTGTACCGTTTTACGGACAAACAATATACTGTGTGCAGCATTCCTTCTACATTTCTACTAACATAAAGTTTTTAAGTCTTAAACCTGAGACTTACATGTCACTAAGCATAACTTTATCATTATGCTAAAGCTCGATCTCATGATCAATCTCGACACATATTCGATAAATTCAAATCGTAGCAAAGATCAAACAACAAGATCGTGTTGTGAAGGGCGAGATCAATCTCCACAGTGTGGGACGAAATCATACATTGACACGGGCAAATTGAAAGGGCCTTACCTCAACACTAGAGTTCAATGCTTGGACAGTGAACTGGGAGTTACATCGCTGAGGAACATATAGTGATTTTTCCATTACGCAATATAGTGACTTAGGTGTAATAAAATGAAAATTGAGTGATTATCCATGAAGTAAGTGTTGTCTCTAAAAAACACATATTATGGGTTTGGGCCTACATCTATTAACAAATAGAGGGAGCAGAAAGTACGAGAGGTAGGAGAAGACACTAGAGCATTAGGAACGTTTGAATTAAAAGCATACTAAATATAGAAAGAGATGTTCATTTTGAAATATACTAAAAGGGAAAATAAGACAAATAAATTAAAACAGACAGAGTTTATAAAGAAGTGTTTCATAATTTAATTAAAGATGTTATTAAATATATTTTTTTATTTAACTATTGTGTATTATTATATTTCGAATTATTCAAGTTGTTTGTATAACAAACTATATGGTTATGATATTTTTGCATTATTTAAAAGCTATTTGTGACCATATGGACGCGATCTTAGGTTGCTGGTACTGTCTTCCTGATGTTTGTGGTTGTTATTGTTCTATTACCACTTTTTCATCTCCTTGTGCCGAGGGTCTTTCGGAAACAGCCTCTCTACCCCTCGGGGTAGGGGTAAGGTCTGCGTACACATTACCTGTAACACTCCTCAAATCTATAAAAGTTTCAAAACACGCTCAACATAGAATTTAATTTTTTTCTAATCTTAAATTATACTTCTATTACGGATTTAAACCCTTGTGATTGATTTTTGAGTTACTTCTTTATTTATAAATAAATGGGTATACAATTAAGGGAATATTAATACTTTTAATATTATTAATTATTAAAAGTAGGTATAATTAAATACTAGTTAAGTCAAAAAAACAAGTAAGACACTTAAAATTGGGCATAAAACCCATAGAGTAGTCTGTACGTAAGGGCAAGGAAAAAGGCTTAATTCCTTGGATGAAAAGGGGACAAGGGATTGCGTTTCAAAGAATACAAAGCAACAAATTAAATAATTAGACTTTTAAGGACAGAAACAGAGGCAACAAGTTCCAGCGACTATTCACGCAGACAACGAAATGTTTAGGCTTCTTTACAAATAATTAGTTCTTGAACGCAGGTATATAAAATTTCCTATTCCCAAATATCCTACAGTATAAGAATTAGATAGTTAATTCCCTTCTTTCTCTGTATCAACATTAGATTCCATGTTTAGGTGTGAAACTTTGAAATTAATTAAAATGCACTGGTTGTTGTAGAATCGATTGTTTGACGGGTATAAATTGGATTGGGGCCTACATATTGGCTCGAGAAGTTTTGAGGTGAGTTGATATAACCCTTTACTAAAGTGGTTTAACTCACAAAAGCACGCATACAAGGTGTTTGATGAATTGCTTAAAAGAGTTAATATGTAATTAATTGGAGCGAGTGAGTACCTATTAATTTAAAATTATTCTAGCTAAAGTTTAGATGATTTATTATGATATGTGCATAAAGTTTTTTTGTATTATTCTTATATACCATTTTCATGTTGAAAATTCATGAAGAAGGAAGAATATTTATAAATACTTTTGAATGTTTATTTCATTCTAAAGCCATACTTTACATTTAAGGATACCAATATGAGTATGTGTAGGATGTTCCAGTAAAGATTTAGACTTGAAAAGTCATAAGAAAAAGTATTAGAAAGAAAATATTTTTGGGAGTATCCTCTATTCTGAGAAGAGATCATCGTCCAGGCCGAGGGTCCTGACCAAGGCGTTGACTTCCTGAAATTACTTGTGCCAAAGTAAGGAGCATACGAGCCGAGGGTCTCGTTGTTGAGAATTTACTTAGCCAGCCTAAGGTATGCTACATGAGCGCTGAGAACCATGAAGCGAATGACACCTCGTGGATTGGGCCTATTCGATCAGGTTGGGATCGAACCCATACCGATCACACGGTGACTAAGACAGAAATAAGTCAGGATAGTTGGAACTCCCAAAGCATAAAGTGAAGTATTTTTTAGATAAGAAATAAAAAGAAAATAATTTTCTTTAGAATATTCATAAACTGCTATTATGCAATTATTTTAGAATTGTTCTTAGAAACTTTATGTTTTTTTTCATGCATTTAGAATCTTTGTTCGTAATGTATATTTCATTAAAGTTTCGTCTCCTGTCGTTGAGATTCACTCAGTACAATGGATGGTACTGACGTTCTCCTTTGGGAACCTACGTTGGTGTGCGCTACAACGTAGGAACCGATTTTGCAGGCGAGCAAGCTACAGGTTAGGACTTCCCTCTCTTCCAGTACTATTGGTGAGCTCCGTTTTTGTTTGTGGAGTATTCCTTTGAATCATCTTTATTTAGTTATTTCTTTGTTTACTTGGAGAACTAGCCAGGCAATCTCATGTCCTGAGCAGTGCGTCAGTTTATCGGTAGAGGCTTCATATACACAATCGATGGGTTAAGATTAACATGTTTTTGATAATAATTTAGTAGTATTTCAGTGGCTACTACGATAAAGTTTTAGAGTTAGTTTATTCTATATGTTTAAATTAATAAAAAGTATTTGGATAAAGTATTTCCTTGTTACATATAAAGTTTGAAGTTATGATGGATTTGATAAGTGCAGCTGGTTCGCTCGGTCAAGATTAGTGATCAGGTTCCGGTCACGGCTTGGTCAGAAAATGGGTCGTGACAAACTTGGTATCAGAGCTAGGTTTATGGAGTCCTAGGGTCTATGAAGCCGTGCAATAGAGTCTTATTTATGTGTATAAAGCGCGCCATACTTATAAGTAGGAGGCTACAAGCATTTAGAAAAAATGTCATTTTTTTCATACTCTAGGTCATGCAGTAGATCCTACCTCTAAGAAATTCTCTAATGTATTCATTTCTCTAAAACTCGCAGAAATGGCTCTTACTCGCAACTCTGACATCGACACTCAAGTTTCTACTCAAAAAACTATTTCTACTATTGTGGCTCAAGGTAGAACTAAGAAGGCGTCAACTCAGAAAAGAAAGGGTAAATCTACAAAAGGGGTTCAAGTACCCCGGGTTGAACATAAAGAAGGGGTGGATCATGATAGGCAAGTACCTCAGGATCCAGAGCCACCTCCAATAGTAGTTTCGGATTAGAAAACTATATCTCAAGAGGTGGGTCAGATGTTTAATGCTGTCAACAGTGCTATGGAGATGTTTAAAGCCTTCATGACCAACCAGAACGAGAGAAGAGATGAGATTCCACCTCAATCAAATAGACAGAATAATTTTGAGTCCTCAAGAGTGAATAAATTTTTAAAGCTGAGTCCTTTATTGTTCTGTGGTACTATAGGTGATGAAGATCTAATGTTGTGGCTCGAGGATGCTAAGAAAGCCCTCCGAGCGATGAAGGCATTTGGTGATGAAGCCGTGGAGCTGGATTCTTACTAGTTTAGAGATGTGGCTGGCGCTTGGTTTGAGATGTGGGAAAAGGAATGAGATGAAGATGATGGTACGCCTACTTGGGAAGAATTTGAAGAGGCCTTCATGGCTAATTTTATACCAGAAGAGGATAGGGAAGCTAAGGCTACAATGTTCGAGCAGCTCAAGCAAGGGAATAAAAGTGTGCAAGAGTACTACATGGAATTCATAAGTTTGGCTAAGCATGCTCCTCACATGGTTAAGACAGAAAAAGCAAAGATTCGCAGGATTGTTGGTGGTTTGGCTTACCACATTAAGGATACAACATCAGCTGCAGCGGTAGGAATGACAACTTTCTCCTCTATTGTGGGATTCGCTAAGCACTTAGAAAAAGACAGATAACAAAGGAGAGAAGAAAAGAAGCATAACAAGAAAGCCCGAACAACGGGCAGGTTTAATGGTGCATCCAGCGGAGTTGGAAGGGGTTCCTCCAATAAGGAGTCATTAGCACCAGCTCAGTCCAGTCATCAGTCAGGTAGTGAGTCTTCCTTTAGACGTACTCAGAGTTATGGAAACCAGTCTCGCCAGAATCAGAATTTTAGGACATCATCCTCACATAGCCAGAGTCATGTTGAGCAACATTCACAACAACAAGGTCTTTGTGGAATATATAAGCGGAAACATTCAGGTCAGTGCAAGCTCGGGTTTCACGGTTGCTATCATTGTAGAGACAGTGGTCATATAAAGTCAAACTTCCCAAAGTTGTGACATAATTTCAGTGGGGGATAAACTCATCCTTCTAGTTCCTCAGCTACTACAGTTGCACCAGCTCAGGCTCGTGGTTCTCATAATCAGACCGGGCATGGGGCAGGTAGAGGTGTAGATCGTGTTACTCAGGGAGGAAGACAACACCGTTTGTTTGCTATACTTGATCGTCACAGTGCAGAGGTATCTGCAGAAGTTATTACAGGTATACTGCTAGTCTGCTCACATAATGCTTATGCCATAATTGATCTAGGTTCAACGTTTTTGTACGTGACTCCATACTTTGCAATTAACCTCGGGCTAGAACCCGAACAACTTAGTGAGCAATTCCTAGTATCTACTCCAGTTAGCGAGTCAGTGGAAGCCACCCGAGTCTATAGAGGTTGTATAGTTTCAGTCCAAGGTCGCAGCATCGAGGCCGATCTCATAATGTTAGAAATGGTGGATTCCAATGTAATCCTGAGGATGGATTGGTTGTCTTCCTGCTATGCCATGTTAGATTGTCGTGCCAAGATAGTCAGGTTGCAATTTCCAAATGAAGAAGTCTTAGAGTGGAAGGGTAGTTCAGCATCGCTTGTAGGCAAGTTTATTTCTTACCTTAAGGCATAACGAATGATCGGTAAGGGGTGTACCGCCTATTTGGCTCACATCATTATTCCAGAATCAGAACCACCAACTCTTCACTCTGTGCCAGTTGTTAGAAAATTTCCAAACGTTTTCCCAGATGACCTTCCTGGACTTCCTCCTGAAAGAATCATAGACTTTGGCATCGATCTCATGCCAGGCACTCAGCCCATATCTATACCTCCTTATAGGATGGCTCCAGTAGAACTTAATAAGTTGAGAGAATAGTTGAAATACCTTCTTGACAAGGGCTTCATCAGGCCGAGTGTTTCACTGTGGGGTGCCCCGGTCCTGTTTGTCAAGAAGAAAGACGGGTCTCTCAGAATGTGCGTCGGCTATCGACAGTTGAATAAAGTTACCATTAAGAACAAGTACCCACTTCCAAGAATTGATGATTTATTTCATCAACTTCAGGGTGCAAAGTACTTCTTAAAGATAGAACTGAGATCAGGGTACCGCCAGTTGAGAATCAGAGAAGAGGATATATCTAAAAGAACCTTTAGAACTCGCTACGGGCACTATGAATTTCTAGTAATATCCTTCGGGTTGATAAATGCTCTAACTTAATTCATTGACCTCATGAACAGAGTTTTTAAGCCATTCCTTGATACCTCTATTATCATGTTTATAGATAATATTTTGGTATACTCTAAGAGCAAGGATGAGCATGTAGAACACCTTAGGATAGCCTTGCAGACCTTGAAGGGGAATGATCTTTATGCCAAGCTTTCAAAATATGAGTTCTGGTTGCAGTCAGTGGCATTCTCAGGCTACGCGGTATCTAGTGAAGGCATAAAAGTAGACCCTCTGAAGATAGAAGCAGTCAAAAACTGTCCAAGGCTGACAACGCTAACCAAAATCAGGAGTTTCTTGGGGTTAGCTGGCTACTATAGAAGGTTTGTAGAGGGATTTTCCTCACTTGTAGCTCCATTAACTAAGTTGACCAAGAAAGTAGTTAGGTTCCAGTGGTCAGACGCTTGTGAGCAGAGTTTTCAAGAGTTAAAGAAGAGGTTGACCACTGCACCTATGTTAACCTTGTCGACAGGTTCGGGTGGGTTCACAGTATGTTGTAGCAGCCTCTAGAGTTGGTGTCGGTTGTGTTCTGATGCAAAATGGAAAAGTTATTGCTTATGCTTCCAGGCAATTAAAGAATCATGAAAAGAACTACCCCACACACGACTTGGAGCTTGCAGCAGTGGTGTTTGCATTAAAGATATGGCGACACTACCTTTATGGCAAGCATTCTAAAGTGTTTACAGATCACAAAAGCCTCCAGTACAGTTTCAAGCAAAAAGAATTAAATTTGAGACAGAGAAGGTGGCTCGAACTATTGAAGTATTATGATATCAATATCCTTTATCACCTGGGCAAAGCTAATGTGGTAGCAGATGCACTTAGTAGGAAGTCAATGGGTGTCCTGGCCCATATTGCAGTACAAAGGCGAACTTTGGGTCGAGAAATTCAAAAACTAGCAAATGATGGAATTAGATTGGATGAGACCTAAAAGGAGGTATAACTGCTTATGCCTTAGCGCAATCCTTTTTAGTTACGCATGTTAAGGCTAAGCAAGACGAAGATCCGTACTTAGTGAAGTTAAAATAAGGAGTTTGAAACAACGAAATCACCGCTTTCACTCTAGGAAGTGATGAAGGTTTGAAGTTGAATGATCGGTTATGTATGCCTGATGTAGATGGGCTTAGGAAGGCCATAATGGAAGAAGCTCATAGTTCGAGGTACTCTA
>AWOL01S0018886.1:0-11958 GCA_000715115.1 Nicotiana otophora | reverse complement strand
CGTCACTACTGCTCAGTCTTTATTTATTGTTGTTACTTACTGTGTTGGGGTACTCACATTACTTCCTTCACCTTGTGTGCAGATCCAAGTGTAGTTGGACACGGTAACGGTTGTTGATTATTTTGGTTGCAAATTTCTCGAGGATAGTAAGGTAGTTGTTTGGCGACCGCAGCCCTTGATCTTCTCCTTCTTATCTTCCTCTAGTTGTATTTAGCTATTTTCCAGGCTGAGTTAGACTTGATATTGTTAGATAGATTGTAGTAGATTCTCATGACTAGTGACACCCCGATATCGGGATTTTCTTTTCCGCACTTTTATTTTGATTTGAACTCCTTTACGAAGGTTTTTATGTTAAGTAACATTGAAATTTTCTTGAAATGAAAATATCGGTTTGTTTTGGAAATGAGTCGGCTTGCCTAGTTCCACGATAGGCGCCATCACAATAGGGGTTAGTTTGGGTCGGGACAAATTGATATAATAGCCTAGGTTACATAGGTCTCATGAGTCATGAGCGGGTTTAGTAGAGTCTTTTGGCTCGGTATGGAGACGTCTGTACTTATCTTCAAGAGTCTGCAGAACCCTTAGGAAAATTTCACTTTCTTGTATTCTATCATGCAAAATTGATTCGGCTTAAAACATAACTCTTCAAATTCCTTCCACGCATTTGTATGCGCACATGAGCGCTCGGTATCCATTGTGCATTGCCAGCTTGTGATTCTATGAACGAGGCCCGAGGTGTGTATTATGTTTTTTGGTGATGGGCTAGTCTGGAGGACTTGAGGCCAGGTTTAAACCGTAGTTTTGGCTCGGTATCTTCAATTGTAACCCGTACATTTGGACTCATATGTCCGTTAATGCCCCTATGAGTGGAATTCGTGGCTCGATGAGCGGTGGAATGGCTTTGTGATGAGTATGATGTAACTGCGGGATGTGTTAACACAATTTGAATATGACGATAAGTGTTTCCTTGAAATGTAAAGGAAGGCCATTGGACGCTTGATTTTCGTTTTAATGTGACGTACGGTCTCGAGTGTGAACGTTTTGAAGGATCTTTAACGTTGTTAAATGTTGGGGCAAATTAAATTCCCATGTCTTATCAATGAGTTTGGACTCAAGAAGAGTAAGTGACTGTGAAGTAATTGTGGTTGCGACTGGGTATTTTTGATGTTGATGGCTCGAGAAAGATAATCTTCGAAGAGACTTAGAGTCGGTAACATTTTATTAGTTCAGGTGTGACAGAGATAAATTTTGATTTGATGCAGCAGTTGGGTAGCAAAGTATGAGGGAAGACATGACGGGAAGTGTTTCGCGGTGGTTGAAGTACTAGCAGGTCAAGTAGGAGAAGTAGACGTTGAGAAGTTTCTTAAAGGAGATGATTTAACCGAAGTAAGAGTGGCAGATTAGCATATGAATTCACTAGTAGGGTAGTCTTACGCCTTGAGAAAGTGTAGAATGGTTTGGAATCGTGTTAGTATGTGAATCAGTTTATAGACCCTATTTGGAGTGATGGTTAGTGTACAAAGGAAAATTGAATATAGCAGAAAGCAGTGTGTTTGAAATGAATAGAGGCGTGAAGATCGGATTATCGTGTCAGGTGCAATATGACTTGAGTTCAGAAGGTATTATTGACGTACATTTGATGTCAATAGGGAAAGTGCAGACTTGTACAAATGGTGGGTGAGCATGAACTCAGGAGAATTTACGGATTTAGTACTCGTTGCACTCAATACAGTCTCATTGGAAGATGTCGGTAAGGAATTCCACATGTGGGTTATCTCCTGTGTGCAGCTAGCAGTGGCGTGATGTTGATGAAGCTTTTGCGAGGAATATTACTTGCTACCCGGTAGGAGGTCGCGTATGTGATTTTGGCTGGAGATTCAGAATGTTCATGAAAGTCTTAATAAAAGACTTCGAGAAGTCTGGCAGGTTAACGGTGCAAGACCTTGGTAATTAAGAAGGAGAAATCCTTACGGGTTCTAATTTTATATAATTATAGCTTAAGGCTAAGTGGGGGAGTTTGCTATCGATGAGTTGATTGCATGGTTATGGGTCGTATTAGTTTCGGTTCGAGGTATGCCGATGAATTAGTTATGACTTCCAGAGGTCGAGATCGAGATCGAGGATGAATCGGGTAAAGGAATTTCTGGACACAAGTTGTATTACACTCTATGGTTATAGGAGGACCATAAAATAATTGAGTGGTTATTCACAGAGAATGTAGTGTACATGGAGCGAGAATTTGCTCGGTTGCGTAGGAGTGTGGGTTACTCTTTATTCCCTTGGGTGTTGGTGTGCTAATGGGGCACAGGTTGTTTCGGTCCATTTGGTCGGTTAATTTGAGAATTGAGTAGAGTGGATGACTCTCGAGAATGGTTCCAATGGATTCAAGATTTATAAATATGGCTAGAAAACTGGGAATTGCATTGAACGATGTTGAGACTCGTGACATCTTATATCATTGTGAATTATGCATTTCAGTATCAAGAAGGTGAAGGAAACAGTTTTAGGTTCACATAAAGTCTCTTCGGAGTAAGCATTTTTGGTCATGGAACCATTGGGATACATAAAAAGGGAATTCGGCGGCTTATAAGCCTTAGGGCGGCGTGATTCTATGTTAGAGTTCGTGGGGTAAGTTTTAGTTAAGGATAGTAGTGTTCTAACAAGGAAAAACTAGCAATTTGAAGGTGATTTAGAAAGAACTTGGAGGAATAGGACATCTTGGTAGTAGGTTGGGTTAGCACAATAATGGATATGATCGGTTCTTTGGGTACTTATGCTGTGGCTAGTATCTACAGGTGTTTCGTGGCAATGCTCTTGAATTTGGCAACCTGTGTGGCTTGATGGAGTTAGAGAAATTCAGTTCAAATAGCTTAGTTATGTGCAAATGGATTTCAAAGTGTTCATGATGGGTTCTACCATGGTTTGAACCGAATATTTTCTACCGATGTACAGAACATGTTGTGTGTTATGATTTCCTCCTAGAAAGAAGCAAGAAAAAGGTTTCTGACTAATAAGGTATGTAATTTGCTAGTGACTCAGAGTTGATAATGGAATTCTTATGCTTGTTACATGATGGCATAATAGATGTGGTGTGTTGTGCGGGAATAGGATTTACATGTACAAGGTCACAGTAGAGTTTTGAAGGGAAGGACATAAATTCTTAGGCAGCATGAACAGTTTCTGATGACTAGGTAAATGATATTACTATCTGGTATAGCTTGATGAGAGTGTACATTTCAGAAGGGGCAGTGTGTTTTGATTTATGGGTACTTCGCTGGTATTGCGGCACTCTCTTGGTTGATCAACTGCTGATATTCAAATTTTTGCGAGGTGGCACTGAAGAATTTTTTTAAGTATTTCTCGTAGGATTATTGTATATGAGAGAAGTGTTAGGCATTTGGGCGGTGGAGGTGGAATCAAATATGGTAATTCATGTGTTCTATGGAATTGGAGATTGGGAGTTCTTAGGAGCAGATTGTTTCATTGTTGTGGACTGTGAAGTTGTGGCTAGAGCTAGCCAGATGATAGAAGGTATTATGATTCCGTCATTGTGGACTTTCGGAGGTTGTTTATCTATTGGTGGTGACCATAGTTGATTTGGGGCCCATTGGTCGGCCCAATTAGGATGTGTATTCTACACCGAGCCGGATTGATTGGCTCCATACTGCTATTGTTGAAGGATGTTCCATTCGATTGATGTGAAGCCTATTCATGTTCTGAAATGATCTGTGAGTTACTCTTCTATGCTACGAGGAGTTGTGATTCATTGGTTATATGCACATATGGTGCGGTTTTATTGTGGCCTTATAGCGGAATTTGAGCGAGAATAGTATTGGATATTGCTTGGTTGATGACGTATTTGTTATGTTCTTTCGGGTTTTATGTGGCCTGGTGTCATTTGCTTCTCCGTGGTTATGGTAATGCACTCTGGGTACTTGTTGTCGAATTGCGCATGGTTATTGATTTTAGCAGGGTGGCTTGAGGTGTTTCATATGGACCAGTATTTGGATAGGGTCGCGTATTACAGCGGAGTTATGTGGAAATATGATCCATCGTGTAAGATTCGCGTGTTATGGTTCTGTGGTGTGTGATAGGTTCTTAGCATTGTGTCGGGGTGGTGCTCGTCGATCTTGCGGAACGGTTCTCCTATTTGGGTCACTGTTACGATTGGGTACATTTGGAATATTGCTATCTGGTGCACGGATCGCACGGGTTGTGGCTTTATATTGTATTGATGTGTCATGTTACTAGAGTGGTCGTGTTGGATGAGACGAGGTCATTCGGCCTAGAATGGATGCTATCACATTTGATTGTGGTACAATTGGGAGGATAATATCGGAAGTTGGCTTTGAAATTGGCTATAGTTCTTTAGAAGGAACAAGAGATCCATGACCTGTTGGTATAATGAATGGTTATGAATTAGGTATTTTCCTTTCATCATCAGCAGTGTACGAAGGTTTTAGAATGAGGTTTTGTCTGATATGAGGTTTATTACCAGCACTGGGTTGATTTGAGTCGATACTGTGATTTGAAATCATTATTTCGAGCATTCAAGCTATGCGGTATTTGAATTTGAGTATTTGAGTGATGTTTACGGCTTCTGGTACAACTTGTTCAAACTTATACGGTATGTAGATGCGAACTTCTAATCTTATAAGAAATTTCGGATGTCGAAAATTTGATTCAAAGGCTTGTGGGCTAGGTTGAATTGAGGAATTTCAGTTATGCTGTGCTATCAGACCTGTATGGGATAGGGTGACATGGGATCACCCCCAGGTATGTGTATGGGAAAGTTACACAGCAATTTCTTGGATTTTGGAACAACTCTCGGCATGTTCGAGGACGAACGTATGTTTAAGTAGGGAGGATGTAACGACCCGGTCGGTCGTTTCGGGAGTTATAGCCCCTTTCCCCCATTTCTGTTTCCTTTATGCTCTTAAGCTATATTATGATATACCAGGTTAGTTGGTTCGGGCCCGGAGTGGTTTCAGAGTGGAATGAGACACTTAGTCTCTTATTTAGAACCATAAGTTGGAAAAGTCAACCAGATGTTGACCTATGTGTAAACGATCTCGGATTTGAATTCTGATGGTTATGTTAGCTCCATTAGGTAATTTTGGACTTAGGAGTGTGTCCAGAATATGATTTGGAGGTCCGTGGTAAAATTAGGCTTGAATTGGCGAAATTGGAAATTTGGCGATTTTCGGTCAGCAGTGGAAAATTCGATATCGTGGTCGGAATGGAATTCCGGAAGTTGGAATGGGTCCGTAGCATCCTTTGTGGCGTGTGTGCAAAATTTGAGGTCATTCGGATGTGGTATGGTTGGTTTTGGCATCAGTTGCCGAATATGGAAATTTAGAAGTTCTTAGGCTTGAATCCGAGGGTAATTTGATCATTTGATGTTGTTTTGAGTGATTCGAAGGTTCGACTAAGTTTGTATGTTGATATATGACTTGTTGGTATTTTTGGTTGAGGTCCCGAGGGCCTCGGGGTGATTTCGAGTAGTTAACGGATTTGTCGAAGTTGGAATTTGCAGCAGGAGCTGCTGCTTCTGCTATTTTCACACCTGGGGAATGAGGAGTCGCAGGTGCGAGGCCGCTGATCCGCGTGGGGAGTTCGCAGGTGCGCGTAATGCTGGGCTAGGCAGGTTGCGCAGGTGCGAGTGGGAGGTCGCATCTGCGAGCCCGCAGATACAAAGCCTGGGAGCCAGATGTGGAAAGGGGAATGTTGGGCAGGCTTCGCAGAAGCGGAGTATAAGCGCGCAGGTGCGCTTTCGCTGGCGCGAGAAGTTTCTGCTCTGATGCGAAAAAATGTGAGGCCAAGGCTGGAGCACAGGCGCGAAGGATTTGGCCACACCTGTGAGCCCACATTTGCGAGGCCTGGAGCGCAGGTACGGAAGCTGGGGAATTAAGTGGAGTTCGCGGATGTGGATCCTTGACCGCAGGTGCGGTCCCACAGGCGCGGAAAAAGACCCCACAGGTGCAAAAAACCTAGGCAGAAACCATAAATACAACCCTTGGCAAATTTGGTTCATTTCCACCATTTTCAAGTCGGATTTTGGAGCTATTGGAGTGATTTTTGAAGGGTGATTCAAGGGCTATCAGTGAGGTAAGTTACTTGAGCCCTAATACTTGTATATATGGTGATTTTCCGTTGTTTAGTCATTGTAATTAGAGAAAAAGAGGGGTTAGGGCTTGGAAATTTTGGAAAGTAATTTAAGGATTTGAAGGACCAAACGATGTCAGATTTTGATGAATTTGGTATGGTTAGATTTGTGAGTGAATGAGCTTTCTAGTTTTGTGAATTTTATCGGATTTCAAGACGTGGGCCCGGGGGGCGGGTTTGAACGAATTTCGGGTTTTGGTCTAATTTTGAAGCTTTTCTTGTGGAATTCATTCCATTAGCGCGTATTGATGGTATTGCACCGATTGTGAATAGATTCGGAGCATTTGGAGGCCGAGTCTAGAGGTAAGAGCATTGCGGGGTAGAGATTTGACTGGTTTGAGGTAAGTAAGGATTGTAAATCTAGTCCTGAGGGTACGAAACCCCAGATTTTATATCATTCTAATATTTTTAGTGACGCACATGCTAGGTGACGGACGTGTGGGCGTGCACTGTTGGGGATTGTGACTTGGTCCGTCCCGTAGCAACTGTAAAGTTGCATACTTTGTTGAAAATATATGATACTTATATCTTTTAGAAAGAGTTTCTGTAAATTGGGTTGAATGCCATGTTTGGGCCTTGTGCCAGTGTTGTTTGGACCCTTAAGGGCCTTTTCTTACTATCCTCTCACTGTTTTCAATTGAAAATTTGTACTCAGACATGTTTATACTTGTTTACCGCATAACTCAGTTTTATGACTCTATTTTGATGCATATAAATGTTTTGGGCCGAATGCTCTATTTACTGACATGTTCGAGTGGCTTGAGAGGTTTATGACTGAGTGAGGCCGAGGGCCTGATTCATGAGGATATTTATGGGATCGTGCTGCAAGCCGCAACATGTTGCATATTTATGGGATCGGGTTGCACGCCGCAACATGTTTGATATCGGCCGAGGGCCTTATTGTGAGGATGAGTGTGGATTGGGGCTGTCCGCCTGCAACATACTTTATTATTATAGCACGTGAGTTGTCCGTGCAACACGTGAGTTGTCCGTGCAGATTATAACGCTTGGGCTGAAGGAGCCCCTCCGGAGTCTGTACACACCCCCAGTGAGCGCATGTACCTACTGAGTGCGAGTGCCGAGAGCCGAGTGTCGAGTGCTGAGTGAATGGGAGGCATGAGTGACTAGGAGGAATGAGTGATTGTGAGGTATGCCCGAGTGGCAAGAGTGATTGTGATGTATGCTCGAGTGGAACGAGTGATTGTGAGGTTTGGCAGAGGGGCGGTATATGAGTGATGTTTTGCCCGAGGGTCTATTTATGATTTCATCATTTTTGCTCACCTTTGAATTTTTTCTCTATTTGAAAACTGTTGAAATATATCTTTAAATAATTTTTACTGGAACTGGGTTTAAGCGAGATGTTTTGATTCAATCCTGATTTTTAAAGCATGTGGTATTCTACTGAAATTTCCCGATATGAATGTTATATGCTTTATTGCTCGTCACTACTGCTCTGTCTTTAATTATTGTTGTTACTTACTGAGTTGGCGTACTCACGTTACTCCCTGCACCGTGTGTGCAGATCCTGGTGTAGCTGGACACGGTAGTGGTTGCTGATTATTTTGGTTGCAGATTTTCTCGGGGATAGTAAGGTAGCTGCTTGATGACCGCAGCCCCTGCTCTTCTTCCTCTTATCTTCCTCTAGTTGTATTTAGCTATTTTCCAGGCTGAGTTAGCCTTGATATTGTTAGACAGATTGTAGTAGATGCTCATGACTAGTGACACTCCGATATCGGGCTATTATTTTCCGCACTTTTATTTTGATTTGAACTCCTTTACGAAGGTTTTTATGCTAAATAATATTGAAATTTTCTTGAAATGCAAAATATCGGTTTGTTTTGGAAATGAGTCGGCTTGCCTAGTTACACGATAGGCACCATCAAGACAGGGTTAGGTTGGGTCGTGACAACCACATCCTCCCCGATTGCTTCGATTCGTATAAGGATTTCTGAAGATTTATTGAACAAGTTTCCCTTGAACTTTTATGTGCTTCAGGAACTTTAAATCCTTCAGGTATTTTCATAAAACTTTCATTGTCCAATGAGCCATATAAGTATGTTGTGACAACATCCATTAACCGCATATCAAGCTTTTCATGGACTGCCATATTTATTAGATACCTGAAGGTAATTGCATCTACCACATATTTAATGTCAAGCCATTGCGAAAACCCTTGTGCCATAAGTCGTGCTTTATATCTTATGACTCCACCTTTCTCATTTAGTTTCGCACAAAAACCCATTTGTATGCCACTGGCTTGACACCTTCATGCTTTCAGACTATTAGTCCGAAAACTTCACATTTTATGAGTGAAGCCAATTCCGCTTGAATTGTATTTTTCCCTTTTGGCCAATCATTTCTCGGTCGACATTCATCGACAGATTTTGGCTCAAGATCCTCATCTTGTTGCATTACTTCAACTGCAATATTATATGCAAAATTGTTGTCAACAACAACATTATTTCGATTCCACCTTTTTTCCGTAGAGACATAACTTATTAAGATCGCTTTATTTTCATTATTTCCGGGTGCTTGAACCTCCTGTGAGTTCTTATCAGTTGTTATGTCTTTATGCTCTTCTTGAGAAATTGCCTCCACGTTATGATCAACTTGATCATTTGCTCTTTTCCTTTTTCGGGGATTCATATCCTTGGAATCGATTAGTCTACCACATTTAAGGTGTGGCATAGACTCGTTTGCATTATCATACCGTTCAACTAGAACATCAACTCGAATTGGAGCATTTACAGCTATTTAGTAACCCGTGGAAGGTTAGTAAATACATCTGGCA
Organism: Nicotiana otophora; assembly: GCA_000715115.1. NCBI lineage: Eukaryota > Viridiplantae > Streptophyta > Magnoliopsida > Solanales > Solanaceae > Nicotiana > Nicotiana otophora. Next base: position 3,002 of record AWOL01S0018886.1, on the reverse strand, counting down.
ATTGATTTGCAACATTTGGCATATAAATGATTTTTGGAACTTCTTGTTCACATTTATTTGTACGAGGATCCAAATGAGATACAGATAATACATTCCAATCTATCTCTTTTTCCATATGTTTATTTTCTCCCCCTTATGTTAGGAAAATAGATTCATCAAAATGGCAATCATCAAATGTGGCTGTAAGCAAATCTCCTGTCGTAGGCTCCAGATATTTAATAATAGAAGGAGATCTATAACCAACATATACTCCCAACATTCTTTGGGGACCCTTCTTTGTGCATTGTGGTGGAGCAAGTGCTTGTGCATGTAAAATTGCATGTCCCCACACCGAAAGGAGAAGTTTTGTCCTCATTAGCAATAATCTAGATATTAATTGGAGGCATTTAATCAACGATTCTGCTAGAACATTTTGAGTATGAACATGAGCAACCGTATGCTCCACCTTTATTCCAGTGGCCATAGAATAATTAGTAAAGGCCTGAGATGTAAATTCACCAGCATTATCAAGACGAATTGTCTTAATTGCATAATCTAGAAATTGTGCTCTTAACCTTATTATTTGGGCCAACAATCTCGCAAATACCATATTGCGAGTTGGCAATAAGAACACATGTGACCAACTTCTAGATGCGTCTATCAAGACCATAAAATACTTGAATGGTCCAAATGGATGGTGTATAGGCCCACATATATCACCCTGTATACATTCCAGAAATGCAGGGGATTCAATTCCAACTTTAGCTATTGATGGTTTAATAATCAATTTTCCTTGAGAACAAGCAGCACAAGAGAATTCCTTAAATTGAAGAATCTTCTTATTCTTCAATGGTGCCCATTTGAATTCTCCATTATTATGCGCGTCGTATTAAAACCGGGATAGCCCAACCGGTCATGCCAAATGATAAAATCATTAGAATTAGTAAACCTTTAGTTTACTATGGAATGTGATTCAACCACTCCAATGTTTGTGTGGTACAACCAAGAAGAAAATGGGGGTAATGTTTCATGCACAAATGTTTCCCCACTTTTATTGTAGTAATATAAAGGTATTCAATCTTTCCTTTGTTAGGGATGTTAACATGGTAGTTATTTTTGCGAATAGCTTTGAAACTCAACAAGTTTCTTTGAGACTTACTACAATACAATGCATTATTAATAGTCAATATCGTTCCACCAGGTAGTAATAAAACTGCTCTTCCAGAGCCCTCAATTAATTTTGTTCTACCAGATATTGTATTAACATAGGCATTTTTCATAACTAAATAAGAGAAAGTTTTCTTTTATCTTAATATTGTGTGAGTTGTCGCACTATCCGAAAGGCATAAATCTTCACTACTCATCTTGGATCCGACTGAAGACTGGAAAAATTTTATTTTCTTCATAAAAAATAAAAGTTCACCATGAGTGATACGGAAAACGTAACAACACCAACAACAACATAAGACAACTTAACTACAAGTTGAAAATAAAAACAACTTTAGAACGAGACAATATTGATGAAGAATGATCTTTAATAGAAGAAGAAATCAACGATAGACTTACGAGTGTGGTTCCATAATTCCTGGAAAGCCGGAGCCGAGGCCGGGATGATGTCACTGGTGGCGACTGAAACAAACTGTTCCATTCACCCACGGTCGCTTTCATCATCTATACTTGACATCAGTGCATGGTGACATCACTTGCTGAAGTTAATCATTCCCCCATAGAAGATTTTGAGGGAATAGAGGTTCATCTCTCGAGATAAAGATATCTCATCTCCTATCTCCTGGCACAGGAACCGAAGACAAGAAATTATCCTCCACACGAAAGGGCTTACTTGTGCTAAACACACTTGATAGTGGAGACAGAACTCCACAATAATGGAATCAAGCACTCCCCTCAAAGAAAACACTCCAAAAGTAAAAGGATACGTGTAAACATATGTATAACCCTTCTTGAGTAAAGTTATCTGCTCTACCAGGTCGGGAGCGATAGTGTCCAAATCTTGAGAATGGCAGTCTCTCTTCACAGTGGGGATACTTAAAAGATGGATAGACCAAGGGTATACGCTGACAACCCACGTACGAGGGTTAGCAGAAGGAAACTTCTCTTCGAAATCTTAGGTGGTAATCAGGTTCTTTGGGATGATGGTACTCACCGTAGGGGGAGCAGCATCATCAGCTTTACCTTTGTTGTTTGAAGAGCTAGGTTTTCTTGAATAAAAGGCCATTTTTTACCCCGGGGGGGAGGGAGTTATCTCAAAGAAGGAAGTTAAAGAAAGGTTAATGTTGAAGGATGAGTTGAGTATAGAGAGTCTTAGAAAATTTGGAGTATTATGAAATGTAAATGAAGGAAGTTGCTGCGTATAAGTGAAGGTATAGGCGGCTAAATTCGTTGCCATAATTATCTCGATAATCGGCAACACTAATGCTAAATCATGGGATGACGCGTGTTCGGGGCATTAAATGTGGAGAGATGTGCATCTAATCAACTGTCAGAAATTTTTCAGAGGGGGTCAGTAAAATTTTCGCCAAAAAGAATGTTTCTACCAACTTCCGGTGACACAAAGTTATGCCATCGGAAAGCATGGGAACTATCTGTATGGGGTAAAATATGTAATATTAAATTATCGCATGAGAAAGTGACATGTGGAGTCGAAGATAGAGGATAGCTGAAACCGAAGGCAATGATCTCGTCTGTTACCGGAGAGAATGATAGTCATAAAGATGAAATAAATGCCTACCACCCGGTAGCATTTAATGAAGAATATTCTACAGGATTTAGTACACTGCCCGTTACAAAAGAATATGGGATTTATTCCCGCCGTTACACATTCTTCAATGGCCTTCATAATCGATATTAAATAGGGGTTTGATCCTAGGACCTTGTTCCCTATATGCAGCTATAAATAATGAGCTCTATTATTATTGTAGAAAAAAAAGAAATTTTCTGGAAATCATACGCTACATTCTATTCAAAGCTTAATACAATTTTATCTTTTTATTCTTTGATATCATTGT
>AWOL01S0018884.1:15182-36753 GCA_000715115.1 Nicotiana otophora | reverse complement strand
ATTGAATGATGAAATACTTGTGCTTTTGCTTCTCCACCTCCTACTTGGCTTCCTTAGGTCTAACATATGTCAAACGTCCTAAAAATAACATTTTTACATGTATTTATACTTAGTAGGGTCGTGCCAGACAAAAACTCCTTTTGCCGCGCAAAATATGATTCCAGCTCTGTAAATATTGCACAGGCACGCTGCACGGGGCGACGCACCAGTCGAGGCTGTAGTGGGATTTGTCAGAGTGCGTGCAAAATTGACTGGGGCAGAATCTGGGCAGCCGCGGCACCCCACACGCCGTGGTTGTGTGTTTTTGTCAGAGTGAATCTTTTTCCTTGTGTTTTGAAATTCGGATGTGGTTCTCAACCCCCGAACGTGATCCCGGCTTAATCTCCTGGGCTTTTACTCAGACTTCAAAGCTCCAAATAGCTCGATTTTATTCCATAATGTGTATATACCTTGGAATCAGTCCTACTAGGCATAAAAAATGCAATTAGTGCAAAACACGAGCCATTAAAGCTCAAACTCAATTGAAGTGCAGTAAATTAGAGTGCGATAAGCGATTAAAATATGGGATTATAGCCCGCTATCAGACTGCACGGACAACTCACATGCCAACAGGATAACTCTCACACAGATCACAAGTACACAGGAGTACATCTAAATGGTCAATAACATCAAGATTCATCTTCTTAAACCAATATGGGTGATTTATTTACGTGTATGGTTGTATAAGTGTTCTACCACAGTTCAAGTAAACAAGCAAGAGTATAGGCAATGAATGGAACATAACAAGCGATCACCACAAAATGTACACGGTCTAACTCACACAGGGTATGCACACCACTACACAAATAACAACAATAACAATGCCCCCAGGCCATCACAAGTCATCAAAAATCATTCCCCAACATAGCCCACCTTGTCTCGCCAGGTGCACAATAATACAGTAAATGCCACAGTATCTCGCCACACTCACATAATAATATTCTCACCTTGTCTCACCACATGCGCAAACCCACATATATATCCCGTCTTGTCACGCCGCATATGCAAATATCAATAGTAACAATAGCACGAACAACTCATGTGCAAACAACCCGGAAATCCTCCCAACAATACCACGTTTGACAAAACATAACAACACAATAAAATAACTTTACAACATGTGCACATATGCAACAACATTTCCTCAAAATAATTTCAATACCGCAACCACGCATGGCCCTCGGCTCAACAATACTCGGCACAACAGTAACAACAACAACAATAACACAGGAATACGGCAAGTAAATCAACTCAAGAACTTCAAAACACAAAGAAACGAACGAACGATCTTACAATGAAAGAGACAGCAGAGTCAACTCTTGGCCATACCTCTTAACCTTCCAAAACTTCAACTTTCCAATGTTAGCCAAAAAACTTCAAATTATCCTGCGGCCCTCCAAATCCAAATCCGGATGCACACCTAAGTCCAAAATCACCATACGAAGCTATCAGAATCATCCAAATGCCATTTCGGAGTCGTCTATACAAAAGTCAAACTTCGGTCAACTCTTACCATTTAAGCTTCTAAAACAAGAATCCTTCTTCCAAATTGATCCTGAATCATCCGAAATCCAAACTCCACCACATACGCTAGTTATAATGCATAATACGAAGCTGCTAGAGGCCTTAAGCCGGCGAATGGGATGCTAATTCTCAAAATGACCGGTCGTGTCGTTACCTTCTCCCCCTCTTAAACAAACGTTCGTCCTCGACCAAGCCAAGAATCGTTCGAAGTCATCAATTACTGACTATACAAACCATACATACACCCGTGGGTGACCTCACGTTACCCCAAATCCATGTAGGCCCGATAACACCACCTCAACTAAAGGTTGTTTCCACAAGACATGATTCCTACAAGACATGATTCCTACATCAGCACACGGTATCAGCCTCAACCAGCTGCAATAACCTATGTATACACTTACCAGATACAGACACATGACTTAACACACTACACATATGTCCATAACAACATTTCTAATCATAATAGTCATCCATACTCAAACTCAGCACCGACAATTAACCTCATATCAGCTAGAACCCCGTTCCAAACTTGCAAAATACCAACAAGGATAAAAGAAGCACGAAGATGCCATGATTATTCACTCAAATAAACAAGTCACACCCAACACCACTTGGGCACACACCTCGCAAGCTAAACCCCAATAAGCACAACATGAATATGACTTAATATACGAGGGAACACATGAAATAACTATCAAACAAGCCAGACAGGCACAACTCCTTATCAGTAGCATACCACGAATTAATTCCACAAGGGAGAATCAAAGTATATGAACAACTCACAAGGCTCTCATCCTAATATAACTTCACCGTGTCACGCAGCCCGGCCCAAACATAACAAACCTCATGGAAATGCGAGGATCCCATCCCCAGCTCTAAATTCCAAGTAGATTACACATCATACCAATCGAAACCTTCCACTAATTCAATTTCCGCTAGCAAGGTCACAATACATGCTGAACTCCCATACCGATAGAGTATCTAATTCACAAATCGTAACCAACCACCCAGAAATCACATCAAACCCTACAGTAATGTGTAACAAAAAGGCATTCCAAGTCTTACAACTCTCAATAATGAATAAAACAAAACGATTGACATGGGCTACCACTATAGAATCTCCCAATGCATAAGCAGAGTACAAAATCACGAAACTCACCCATATGTGAAGAAGCATAAGAGGACTCACCCTGATAAACAGAAACGAAATAAAATATGAATGATGCTCCTCTATAACAAATAAAAACCATACTTGTACGATATCATGCGGTGCAGCAGCCTCATCCCTACCGTAGAAAGGGCATCAACAGACCGAGCCCCCCCTCTTGGGTACCTCTACCCGCCTGACCTGTACCCCAAGCTAGCGGTGCAGGGATATTAGCAACTCGAGTAGAACACATAGCCTGGATACCCCGCCATGACACATATGTTCGGAGTCCGGGACAATCACTCACCATGTGGCTAGTATCTCCACACTCAAAGCAGCCTCTCCCCTGGCATAGCTGTGGAAGCTGTCCGGCACGGGCACTCTGAGACACATGGATATCTGAAGCACCGCGCAAAGTTGAAGTGAAATCTGAATAGACTAACCCATAAAACCTCTACCATGGTGTACATTGCCTCCAAAATAGGGACTAGTAGATCCTCCCGGTCTGCGAGGCCTCTTAGACTCCCTGTCCTCTCTCTCCTATACCCATATGTGCTCTCCCTTCTAGTCCCGCATGCGTCTAGTTGGCGAGCAATCTCTACCACCTATTGAAATGGAACATCCGAGTCCCACTCCCGAGCCATGCTAAACCGGATATCTTGGTTGAGTCCCTTAATGAACCTGCAGACTTTCTCTCTAACTATAGAAACCAAAGCAGGTCCATGTCGGGACAAATCACTGAATTTGACGCCATACTGTGACACTAACATAGTGCCCAGGCACAACTGCTCAAACTCCACGCTCCAGGCATCCCGAAGAGTCTAAGGAACATATTCCCTCAAGAAGAACTCTGAATGTCCATCCCATGTGAGTGAAGTTGCCTCGTCCATACTACCCAACTTGTACGTTCGCCACTACTGATATGCCGCTCCCTTAAGCTGGAACATAGTAAAAACAACCCCACTCATCCAAAAACCATGTGCATCCTCTGATGCCAAACCACTGATGGTAGGAAGGTAATACTTCTTGAACCTTGCCAGTCTAAGCTATTCTTCCTCAGATTTTGCTATCCTAATCACGGGCTGAACTAGAAAATGTGGCTGCTCCAGCACCATACCCGGAACCTTACCAATGTGAGGCCGTTGCTCTAAGGTGCGGGCGGCGGGAGTTTGAGCTCCTCCCCTACTCTGTGAAGTAGCTGCTGCAACCAGAATCAACCCCGCCTGAGCCAATGTACCAAACATGCTCAGGAACTGTTCTAAGGTCTCCCGATGTCCGAGGGCAACAACAGGCACCTCCGGTGCCTGTTCCCCAACAAGAGCTACTGGCAGCTCCCCAATTGTTGCTCGGCCTCTGCCTTTGCCTCTACCCCTACCACCGACCTCTAGCAATACCGGCACTAGGGGCAGGGTCATCAGTAAGTCCAGCTCGTGTCCTCACCATATGTGAGATTATAGAATGACAAAGGCTCAAACTCTGAGTTGTCTCACCCGACAAGAACCATAGCCAAATTCTAAGCTGGCTAGTGACGTTATTCTTCCCAACATACCGTAATCAAATCCGATAGCACCTATACTAGTTCCAATAACCTCATCTTATCTAGCATAAGCTGCTCGACCGACATGCCACACCAACACCACTTTGATCCACATTTAGTGCAACTCGTGCGCCAAATAGGCAACAACTCGAATCTACACAATAATGGAAAGAAAAACAAATAAGAGAATCGTCCTGCAAGCTGAAATAATAGCACTACAAGGCATAATTCTATGAACCTGTCACACAAAGGAGGAATAATATACATGAAATAAGAAAAAGGATCATATTCCAACCTACTTTAATGTGATGCATGACCCAATTTGAATACCGGTCCATATGGAATACCTCATGCCAAGATGCTCTAAATTCAATAACCATATGTGCAATAACAACAAACACGCGAAGTAGATGACTATAACCATGGAGAAACGGATAGCACAATATATGATCGACTCCCGATCCACACTCAACAATGAGTGGAAGAGGTCGTTGGAAGAATAGTATGCAATTATGAGTCGGGGTCCATTTCCTCAAGGAGCTAACAATGGGTGGTAGAGTCTATACTTAATGTGTGGAGACGAAACAACTTAAATACACTTCCTATCAAGTTGCTTTTGCTAATTACTTCTATAAACTATACTATCAATGATCAACTAGAGAAATAAAACAAGAAATTGACTAATTGTTTTTGGTTGTTTTCAAATAGATAAAAAGGCCTAGGGATGTAACCTTCACCTGGGTCTTCGCCTAATGGGTTAATTATGTTAACACTTGTTTTAGTAATTGGGGTGTATCATAGCTCTCAACTCTAAGTTACCCACTCAATACTTCCCGGTCATAGAGTGATTTTGCCCAATTTGGCTTTCTCAAGCTCAAATGGTTATCAAGCTAAATAGTTGATATGAGCTGAATTCGGGTTTTCCCTATCTCTAATTCAAACCCTCTAATTAGGCTAGTCAAATCCTTAACTGGCCCAATTTCTTGTTAGCCATGGTTTCCTAAACTAAGTCCCTCGTTTTCAAGTAAAGAGCAAGTCAAAAAGGCATTAATCAATGTTTGCAACCATTAATTATAAAACTAAAGCATGAACAGGGCTAAATAACAAACATCCAATCATAAAACAAGGATTAAATTAAATACCCATAAGGTTTACACACTAGTGTTGGGTCCCAGCCTTAGTATGAATCGAGCTACTCATAGTAGAAAATGAAGAAAAAACAAAGAAGAAACACTAATTAAAGCTATAATATAAAATTGAAATGATAAACTATGATGGTTTTGTCCAAAAATGATCACAAAATACACAAATGGTAAATTACAACGACTACAGCTAGGAAAACATCAAAACATGACCTTAAAAAGTGATTCTCGTCAATTTGTAGTGGCCCAAAATTCGCTGACAAAAATGCCCTTCAGGAGGTTCTGCTGCAGCACAATTCCATCTACGGTCCGCACATCGTTTGAGTCTGCAGGTTGAGAGATTTTGCAGCTGCATAATTTGATCTGTGGTTGCACTTCAGCTTCTACGGCCGCACAAATCATGTGTGGTCCGCACTTCTGGCAAGGCTTCATTCTTGGTCAATTTGCACATTCAATGAACTTTTTGAATTATTGTCAGTACAACCTTGTTCTGCAGTCGCACTTCTCTTCAATCACTTCTGGGATTCTACATATGATCTGCGGCCGCAGAGAGAATTCTACGGTCCACACTTCTAGTCTGTTGCGCCCCTTCTTTCCTTGTGAGCCGGAGCACTCCTTTTTGAGTTGGATTTATTCATTAGAGTCCAAATCTCCAACAGTTGTGCAATTTGCACACTTCGATTAGTTTTGGGAACATAAATCAACACTTTCAAACTAAAACTAAAGCAAGAAGTTACTAAAAGGTTGTCAAAATCCACACTTATCAACTCCCCCAAACTTAAGTCTTTGCTTGTCCTCTAGCAAATAGATTAGTTCCCACCTCCTCATGTGAAAAGTCATTTCAGCGATTCAATGGTAAGCCATCCATACTCAGTTGGGACCAGCAATTACATACAATACTCGTGCATTGTCAACAAGTTGACCATTCACATATCATGCACCTATAGTTCTAATGTGACATTTGAGCTTCAAGAATTGACTTTACTCATCGAGGACTCTGGTTCTATCATGTAGATCATCGGGGAATCCTAACTTTTCTTCTTCTACCTTCCATTTGCCAAGTTCACTATAAAGGTTAGCACTCAATAAAATCAATGAAAGGTTTACTCTTCTCTCACAACAGAATATCACAAGTGCAACTTGAAGTACCATATGGTTAAGTGGTTACACATTTCGTTAAGCACTCCATATTTTCATTTCTTGGCCCTCAATTACCAATTTTTAGAGGCATTCTATTTTTCTTGAGGGCTAGAGAGACTGGACATCACTCTTTCTGGTGTATTTCATTCTTTTTCTCCCTCGATGCTCACATTAGGGATCATTACCTCTTTTTGAATCCATCGACCCTTCCTTTATTATCTTTCTTGTATTTTATCTTTTATTTTTTTAGCTCTTTCTCTTTTCGGGAACAATTTCATAGAACGATTACATAGTTATTCAAACAAATAAGGCTACTTCTTCTTTTTTTTTCCTCAGCCTCCCAGGTGGCCCCTTCAAACTGCTAATTTCTCCATAACACTTGCATGGAGGCAATTTCTCTATTTATCAACTTTCGAACTTGCCGATCAATAATAGATACTGGAATCTCTGCATAAGTCAATTCCTTATTAACCTCAACAGTCTCAACCGGAACAATGAGTGTCGGGTCTCCAACTACTTTCTTCAACGTAGACACATGATATGCCGGGTGCGCTAATGACATCTCATGTGGTAGCTCAAGCTTGTACGCCACCTCACCGATCCTCTGAATGATTCTGTACGGTCCTACATACTCGGGCTCAATTTCCCTTTCTTCCCAAATTGCATTACACCTTTCATGGGGGAAACATTCTATAATACCCAATCATCTTCTTTGAACTCCAAATCCCTACGACGAACATCCGAATAAGACTTCTGACGACTCTGAACAGTCTTCAACTGCTCCTTAACGATCTTAGCGTTTTCCATGGTCTGATGCATGAGGTCTGGCCCTATCAACTCTCCTTCTCCAATCTCGGACCACCCAATAGGAGATCTACATCTCTTTCCATATGAAGCCTCGAACGGTGCCATCTAAATACAAGCATGATAACTATTTTTGTAGGCAAATTCTATTGGTGACAAATGAGCATCCCATCTACCTTTGAAGTCTAGATCATAAGTGCACAACATATCCTCAAGCGTCTGAATAGTCCGCTCTGTCGGCCCATCAGTCTGTGGGTGAAAGGTTGTACTAAGATTCATCTAAGTACCCAGACCTTGCGGAAATTTCTTCCAAAAATTAGCCGTGATTTGTGCCCCCAATCCGAAATGATAGAAACTGGAGTGCCATGCAACCTGACTATTTTTTTGATATACAACTGAGCATATTATTCTGCCGTATCGGTAGCCTTAACCGGCAAGAAGTGTGCTGATTTCGTGAGTTGATCCACAATCACCTAAATCGAGTCAAACTTAGGATGAGTACGAGGTAATACTACCACAAAGTCCATATTAATCATTTCCAACTTCCACATTTGAATTTCTATGTTCTGCGCCAACCCACCGAGCCTTTGGTGTTCGGCCTTCACTTGCTGACAATTTGGACATTCTCCACAAAGTCCTCTATATTCCCCTTCATAACATTCCACCAATAGACTTCCTTAAGATCATGATACATTTTTGTAGAACCCAGGTGCACGGAATATCTAGAAGTGTGAGGTTCGGTCATAATACTTTCTCGAAGACCATCCACGTTTAGAACACATAGTTGTCATTGGTACCTTAGTGTACCATCATTCATGCCAAGATAAAAGTCCATGGTCTTATTGTTTACCCGAAAAATAGATAGTGTTAAATTTGTACATAGTTCTAAGTGTATGTGGTATAACTTGACAAAAATCGTAAGAATGAATAGAAGTATAGAGTGTTGACTGTTGAGAATGAAAAATGAACAAAGTTGGAAAGAAGATGATTTATAGGTTAAGCAAGATGAATCAATCTATAAAGCAAAAAAAGGATAACTCTTCAATATAGGAGTGTATGATATCTCAGTTACAATGTATGCAAGAACTTCCTCTCTTACAAAAATAATAACCATCCCCTTTTATAGTGGAGGGATCCTACTTTAGGTATAATTACAAATACATAGTGGGAGACCCATGATAAATCAGCTTTTCCATAATTCCTGCCAGGATTCTCTCCTCTAGTACGGTTGCAACGACTCTTGTCTATGAGCTCGATATTGACTCGAGCTTGATATCGAGTCGAGCTCTCGATCTTGACTCGAGCTCGATTCTGACTCGGAGCCTTGTATTGATTCGGGGTTAGCCATTATCGAAATTGAACCGCCATTGATCAACCTATAAATAACCCCCTTTTTCACTTTTAATCACTTTTACAGATCCAAACTCTAAATTTTCTAACTTCTTTCTCGCACCTTCTGAATTCATCTGTAAGTCTACACAATTTTCCTTCTGCATTTTCTATTGCAAAATCTTTCTTTAAAATATCATATATTTGTTATCTCCTTCTTTAAATGCAAAAATGGTGAAAACGTCAAAAACCGTCCGCCAAAAAGAAAAAGCTTCTTCATCCCAGCCTACCGCCGACAAAACAACGGTGGATTCACGGCCTGAGGAGTGCGTTCCTGTGGCGTGTGTTCTTACCTCCGATTTTAAGGTCAACAAAGGCTCGTCGGTTCCCGATCATGAGCCAGTATCGAGGTATATGTGTTCGATAACCAGGGGGTATGTCGAACAATTAAGAAAAGATTGTAACTGGGAGAATAAATAAGTGGTAGTCCCGCCCCCCGAAGAAGATATTACTACTCACGTGAAAGGGTTTTTAAGTGTGTACACTTACCCTTCCACGTTAGGCCCCCTTAACCCTGTTATCGTTGATTGTTGCCATAAATACCATAACCTTAGGCCAAATCTGTCCAGCTTTTTGGCCGATCATTATTCTGATCCATTTCTTTGTGAAACAAATCAAGGGGATGTCTTTCACCCTCGACCACCTCATTAGATTGTACTGCCCCCGCTTCTTTTGAGGCGGGTTAATAAAACTACAGTGCCAAGCCACCAAGGTTCTGTTCTCGAGCATAGATGTGGACAAGGATCGAGGCTAGATGGGAAGGTTCGTTCGAGTGAAGATGTCGGACCTAATACCGGCCGAGATGATACCATTTCCCAAAGAATGGAACATGAAGCGTAAGTGTAACTCTGCTGTAAGCTCCCATTGTTTTGCCTCTTTGTTTCCTTTCTTACTGATATCCCCTTTCGTGGTGCAGTAGTTCCATGGATGTCTGGTACTGTTCCCGACCTCAAGGAATGGGTACGGGACCTAGCTTCGACCTCTATTCACGTNCCTCTATGTACGTCGAGCGCTCATGGAGCGATTTGTCAAAGGGCCGATGGGAGGCCAAAAATCATGGTAATCTCCTTTCCTGCATCATTGATAGTTTGAATTGTATTCCATACACTCAAATCAATTTTCTTGTGTGTAGGTCTGGGCAAGGATGCGGTTTTGAGACCCTTATCCGGCGAGGAGGAGACAATGGCCCCGGTTTCTAAACCGGCGAAGGACAATAAGACAAAATGGGGAAAACCAACTTCAAAGCATGAAGGAGAAAAGCTCGATTCAGGCAAGAGGAATAGAGGAGCTTTAGGCTCGGCTCGATTTAGACAAGAAGAATAGAGTAGCTTTAGGCTCGGTTGGCCTCCAAACTTGCCAAGGCCAAATCTGACGCTGAAAAGGCAAAGGCCGATGTGGATGCATTTGTGGCCGTCTATCAGGCCGATGCTGAAGCTGCTCAAGAACAAGCAAGAGAGGTAGCCGAGACCGCCAACACTCGAGCACATTGGGTTGCTGAACTTGCTAAGTGCAGATATCAGAGGGTGACCCTCGAGGAGATCCATACTCGAGGTTTCGATCTCACCGAAGAGATAAAAAGGGCTAAAGAGCTCGAAGTCGATACCAAAGCCTTGGCTTCCGATGAGGATGGTGGTGACACTGATGATGATGGTGATGATGGGAGAAAGAGCGAGTCCGAGAGCGGGGAGGAGCCCGATGGAGAATAAACTTAGCCCTTAGTTTTAATTTTGGTTTTTTTGTGTAGGGTTCTGTTCGGGCATTGTACACATTCTTCTAAATATATAAAGATCTTTTCTTTTCCTGACTTTCCTCTATTTTATTTTCTTCCTCGTGAAGATTTTGTTTCATTCATACACTTATGAAGATTTTCATAAGGCTTTAGGCAATTTGATCGTATTTGGACCTTGTAGCCTTTATAACCGAGTGAGTGCTTACTCGAACTCTAAATTAAGGTAGCCCGTAGGCTTAGTAATCGAGTGAGTGATTGGAACTAGAAGTAATGTAGCCCGTAGGCTTAATGGTCGAGTGAGTATTTGCTCGACCTCGAAATAAGAGTAGCCCGGAGGCCTAGTTGTCGAGTGAGTGCTTGCTTGAACTCGAAGTGATGTAGCCCGTAGGCTTTATTAGTCGAATGAGTGATTCGAACTCGAAGTAATGTACCCCGTAGGCTTAATGATTGAGTGAGTGATTCGAACTCGAAGTAATGTAGCCCGTAAGCTTAATGGTCTAGTGAGTATTTGCTCGAACGTGAAATAAGAGTAGCCCGTACGCTTAGTAGTCGAGTGAGTGCTTGCTCGAACACGAAGTGATGTAGCCCGTAGGCTTTATTACTCGAGTGAGTTATTCGAACTCGAAGTAATGTAGCCCGTAGGCTTAATGATCGATTGAGTGATTCAAACTCGAAGTAATATAGCCCATAGGCTTAGTAGTCGAGTGGCAGTACCCCATTTGTGTGGTAATCATTGGCCTTTGAGCCTGTTTGCATAATAGATCATGAAATAGAGGATGGGTTGTGAGACATGAGATATGGGCAAAGAAGTTTCTTTTCATGTCGTTATACATGTGTTTGTATTTTGTACCAGGGATCGAGTAATCTACATGAGCATGGTTCGTTTTGACCATTTAGCTCTTACAATATTTCCTATCGGAACCCTATTGTTATGATCCATCCTTGTTCTTGGGATAAAACCAGCCTAAGAGAAAAAGAGTGCAACACATGCTTTCAGACCTAAGGCTTCGTGTTGAATGATCCATCCTTGTTCTTGATTGAACTCTTGCAAGGATTAGTTTTGAAATATAAACGAACATGGGAGGGTCGAACTGTAGCAGTAGTATCATTTTAGGTGTGACACGTTCCAATTGCTTGGTAGTTATTTGCCGTTTATAATACCGAGTTTGTAGGATCTTTTACCGACATTTTCGACTACTTGATACGGTCCTTCCCAGTTTAGACCTAGTTTTCCATCATTTGGATTTCGGGTACCGAGGGTGACTTTCCATAGCACCAAGTCCCCAATTTTAAAATAGCGGAGATTGGTTCTTCGATTATAGTATCTTTCGATCCGCTATCTTTCGATGTGCCCAAAGACCTTCAGGTAGGAGTTCTCTCCATTTTCCCTTAGCGTCATTCAACCTTTTCTTTAGGTTTTGAATGATAGTCTTGTTCGTCGACTCGGCCTGTCCGTTCCCACTAGGGTGATACGGTGTCGATAATATCCTTTTTATTTGTGGTCTTCGAGGAATTTTGTCATTTTGCTGCCAATAAATTGTTTCCCATTGTCACACAATATTTCGGCAGGTATCCCAAATCGACATACGATATGATCCCAGATGAAGTCTATAACCTCTTTCTCTCTTACTTTCTCGAACGCCCGTGCTTTAACCCATTTCGAGAAATAGTCAGTCATAAATAAAATGAACTTATCTTTACCTGGGGCCGATGGCAGAGGGCCGACGATATCCATTCCCCATTTCATGAATGGCCACGGGGATAGGAATGAGTGAAGTTTCTCTCCGGGCTGATGGATTATCGGTGCAAACCTTTGACATTTGTCACATTTTCGAACAAACTCCTTTGCATCTTTGTCCATATCGATAAAATAATATCCTGCTCTGATTATTTGTTGGACTAATGAATCGGCACCGGAATAATTTCCATAAGTACCCTCGTGAATCTCACGTAGGATGTAATCGGTGTCTCCTGGACCTAAACATACTGCCAATGGTCCATCGAATGTCCTTCGGTATAATGTTCCATCTGCAGTCAATATGAATCGAGCAGCTTTGGTTCACAGGGCCCTCGAATTGTTAGGGTCCGATGGGAGTTTTTCGTTCTCCAAGTATTCAATATACTTATTCCTCCAATCCCATGTTAAGCTTGTAGAGTTTATCTCGGCATGGCCTTCTTTAATCACAAACCTCGAGAGTTGAACGATAGTCCCTGAGCTAATCTCATCTTCCTCGACTGATGTCCCAAATTTGCAAGTGCATCTGCCTGACTTTTTTGTTCTCGAGGTATATGCTGTAAAGTCCATTCTTTGAAACGGTGCAAAGTTACCTGTAGTTTGTCCAAATACCTTTGCATTCTATCCTCTCGAACTTCGAAGGTTTTGTTTACTTGATTTACCACCAGTAAAGAGTCACACTTGGCTTCAATGACTACTGCTCCCAAGCTTTTATCTAACTCGAGACCTGCAATCATGGCCTCATACTCGGCCTCGTTGTTAGTCAACCTAGTAGTTTTGATAGATTGCCTAACAGTGCTACCCATAGGTGGCTTTAAAATGCTGCCTAGCCCGGACCCTTTTANCAAATTTGCAAGTGCATCGGCCTCACTATTTTGTTCTCGAGGTATATGCTGTAAAGTCCATTTTTCGAAACGGTGCAAAGTTACCTGTAGTTTGTCCAAATACCTTTGCATTCTATCCTCTCGAACTTCGAAGGTTTTGTTTACTTGATTTACCACCAGTAAAGAGTCACACTTGGCTTCAATGACTACTGCTCCCAAGCTTTTATCTAACTCGAGACCTGCAATCATGGCCTCATACTCGGCCTCGTTGTTAGTCAACCTAGTAGTTTTGATAGATTGCCTAACAGTGCTACCCATAGGTGGCTTTAAAATGCTGCCTAGCCCGGACCCTTTTAGGTTCGAAGCCCCGTCTATGAAAAGGGTCCATGCCCCTGATGATGTACCCGATTTCAACAAGAGTTCTTTTTCGATTTCGGGTACGAGGGTTGGCATGAAATCGGCCACGAAGTCCGCTAAACTTTGAGACTTGATGGCCGTCCGGGGTTGATATTCGATATCATACCCACTGCGTTCAACGGCCCATTTATCTCGGGATGGCCTTTTTCAATCACGGACCTCGAGAATTGAATGACAGTCCCCGAGCTGATCTCGTCATCCTCGACCGATGATCCCAAATTTGCAAGTGCATCGACCTCACTATTATTTTCTCGAGGTATATGCTGTAAAGTCCATTTTTCGAAACGGTGTAAAGTTACCTGTAGTTTGTCCAAATACCTTTGCATTCTATCTTCTCGAATTTCGAAGGTTTTGTTTACTTGATTTACCTCTAGTAAAGAGTCACACTTAATTTCAATGACTACTGCTCCCAAGCTTTTAGCTAACTCGAGACTCGCAATCATGGCCTCATACTCGGCCTCGTTGTTAGTCAACCTAGTAGTTTTGATAGATTGCCTAATAGTGCTACCCGTAGGCGGCATTAAAACGATGCCTAGCCCGAACCCTTTTAGGTTCGAAGCCCCATCTTTGAAAAGGGTCCATGCCCCCGATGATGTACCCGATTTCAACAAGAGTTCTTTTTCGATTTCGGATACGAGGGTTGGCATGAAATCCGCCTCGAAGTTCGCTAAAATTTGAGACTTGATGGCTGTCCGGGGTTGATATTCTATATCATACCCACTGCGTTCGATGGACTATTTGGCTGATCGGCCTGATAGTTCGGGCTTGTGTGACATATTACGAAGTGGGTAAGTGGTTAATACGCATATGGGGTGACATTGAAAGTATGGTCTTAACTTTCTAGAGGCGCTTAACCGTGCTAGTGCCAATTTCTCTAAGTGTGGATATCTAGTTTCTGCTTCCTCTAAGGTTCGACTTATATAATAAACAGGAAATTGCGTACCTTGATCTTCTCGAACTAGGACAACACTTACCGATTTCCGAAACTGCCAAGTACAAGCAAAGATTCTCGTCTGCCTTTGGAGTGTACAATAGTGGCGGGCTCGACAGGTATCGTTTCAATTACTCTAATGCTTGTTGGCATTCTGGGGTCCAAGCGAAATCGTTCTTCTTTTTGAGCAGAGAGAAAAATCTATGACTTCAATCTGACGACCTTGAAATGAATCATCCTAAGGCAGCAATCCATCCCGTTAGCCTCTACACGACTTTTACACTGTCCACGACGGTGATGTCTTTGATGGTCTTGATTTTATCGGGGTTGATCCTGCACCGACCCCGAAAGCACATTTATCGGGGTTGAGCTTCATGTTATATTTCCTTAAAATCTCGAATGTTTCCTGCAAATGAGGTAAATGGTCCTCCGCGTGCATGGACTTAACTAGCATGTCATCAATATAAACTTCCATTGATTTACCTATTTATTTCTCGAATATTTTATTTACTAAGCATTGGTAAGTAGCTCCTGCATTTTTTAGCCCGAAGGGCATTCCATTATAAGAATAGGTTCCATACTTGGTGATAAATGAAGTCTTTTCTCAGTCCTCCGGGTTCATTTGGATTTGATTGTACCCGGAATAGTCATCGAGAAAAGCAAGTATCTCGGGCCGGCCGTGGTATCGATAATGCGATCGATGTTAGGCAGTGGAAAAGGATATTTGGGGCATGCCTTGTTTTAATCCTTGTAATCTACACACATTCTAAGTTTGTTCCCTTTTTTTGGGACTACAACTACTTTGGCTAACCATTCAGGGTATTTCACCTCCCGAATGGACCTTATTTTAAGCAGTTTAGTTACCTCATCCTTTATGAATGCATTCTTTACCTCGGACTGGTGCCTTCTCTTTTGCTTCACCGGTTTGAACCTAGGGTCCAGGTTTAGCCGATGCGTCGTTATATCCGGTGGGATCCCTGTTATATCTAAATGGGACCAAGCAAAACAATCTATGTTATCGATAAGAAATTGAATAAGCCTTTTCCTGAGTTCGGGGGTTAATCCCGTTCCCAGGTATACCTTTCGTTCGGGCAAATGCTCGATTAGTGTGACTTGCTCTAGATCTTCAATTGTTAATTGGTTAGCATTAGAATCATCGGGGACCACGAAGGATTGAGGGATCTTTTGATCATCATCTTCGTTAATCTTCTGATTTTCTAGTTGGGTCGAAGCTGATGTCTGTGATTGCTATTTGGCATATCATTCCCCTTTTGAGTCTGACCCTTTTATTGACAAAAGTGAGTACAGGAATTGCTTCTGCGACGGCAAACATTTCTCTCGAGGACGGATGTTCTCCGTACACTATTTTGACTCCCTCCGATGTTGGGACTTTAAGAACCTAGTGGACGGTTGAAGGTACAACTCTCATATTGTGGGTCCATGGCCTTCCAAAAGGAGCGTTGTACCTCATGTAGCCTTCGATTACGTGGAATTTTGTTTACTTGATGGTCCCGGCCACGTTTATCGGCAAAATTATCTCGCCTTTGGTTGTTTCACTTTTAATCACATTGAGCCATATTGAATCTTTTTAGAACCAGGGTCGCGGGTATGACCTGGTCATGTAGACCGAGCTGTTCTACAACCTTCGATATAATAATGCTGGCCGAGCTACCTGGATCAATTAACACGCGCTTAACTTTAGTTTTATTCATAAGTACGGATATTGCCAGTGCATCGTTGTGAGGTTGCATGACTCCTTCTACATCTTCATCATTAAAGGACAAAGTTCCTATAGGTCTGTAATCCTGAGTTCGGGGTCTATTTTCTCTCATAATTGATGTTTTAATGCGTTTAAGCACCGACCCTTGTGGGGTATCGACGCCACCGATGATCATGCGGATGATGTGCTGTGGTTCTTCCTGTTCGTTTCGCTTGCCGAAATCCCTATTTTTTAAATGGTTTTTTTTCCTCTGTCGCTTAAAATTTCTCGAAGGTTCCCTTTATTGAAAAACCTGGCTACCTCCTCTATTAGTTGCCTCCAATCTTCCGTTCTGTGGCCATGGGTGCCATGATATTCGCACATTTGATTGGGGTTCCTCTGGACAGGATCGGTCTGCATGGGTCGAGGCCATTTAGTGTCTTTGATGCTTCTTATAGCCGACACGATGGCGGATGCATCGATGCTGAAGTTATACTATGATAACTGTGGTGCTTTCTTAGGTCCGGTAGGCCTGTCGAACTTATTTCTATTCATTAGCCCCTTATACCCTTGACCTCGTTAATTCTTTTTATTACCTTGTCCGGGGTTACATCTCGATTCATTGATCTTGTGGTTTCTACTATATGGTCGGTATCGGTCCCTGATCGGACCTTGTTCTCGATTGATGTCCCTTCTAGCAGCGGGTTCAGAACCTAACTGATCGTCTTCAGCTCTAATTTTTGACTGGTACCGATTATGCATGTCTGCTCAAATAATACATGGGTACTCGATCAGGTTATGCTTCAACCGCCGAGAAGCCGTCGAACTTCGTTCGTTAAAACCTTGAGTGAAAGCCTGAACAACCCAATCGTCTGTGACTGGTTGCAGATCCATTCGTTCCATTTGAAAATGAGATACGAACTCCCTTAGCATCTCGTTATCCGATTTCCTGGTCTCGACCTTTATAGCCCCAGCGTGTGCTTTTACCAAGGAATCTGCAAGCATAGCAAAAGAATCTATAGAATTAGATGGTAAATTATGATACCATATCATTGCTCCCTTTGACAGGGTTTCACTGAATTTCTTCAATAATACAGATTCGATATCATCGTCCTCTAGGTCGTTCCTTTTAATGGCACATGTGTAAGAGGTGACATTATTCTCTGGGGTCAGTAGTTTCATTATATTTAGGAATCTCGGGCATGCGGAATTTCTTTGGGATCGATTTAGGAGCCGCGCTTGGGGGAAAAGAATTTTGTATGAATTTTGTGGAATCTAATCCCTTTAATATCGGTGGTGCCCCCGGGATCTGACCAACCCTGGAGTTATATGTTTCCACCTTTCTCCTGATTCTATTCATTTGGTCAGTTCTTGGAACATCTTAGCAATTTTGGGATTAGTCCCTGACTCTTGCTCATTTGACCTTACTATAGCTGGTTCCGTTCTGTGGGAGATTTCTCGGGGTGAACTGGGCTCCGGCCTGCTCAGTATCTAGGTTTGACTCTGCAACTGAGTTATTGCTGCTTGTTGAGCTTGCAACATTTCAAAAATCATATGCAAGCTGATGCCGTTTTCCTTGACGTTATGAGTATCTCGAGATACAGATCGAGTGCCACCATGAATGCTATTTTCAGGTTCAGAATGTTGATTTGCCTCGATGGCCACATGCGAATTAACGTCTAATGGCAATTCGACCCGAGCTCCAACGGCGTCGACAAGCGGCCTTTCGATNGACATTATGAGTATCTCGAGATGCAGATCGAGTGCCACCATGAATGCTATTTTCAGGTTCAGAATGTTGATTTGCCTCGATGGCCACATGCGAATTAACGTCTAATGGCAATTCGACCCGAGCTCCAACGGCGTCGACAAGCGGCCTTTCGATCCTGGGCATCAAGTTGTTGTTCTCACCTTGAAGACCAGCTTCGTTGTCGATAGGTAAGGCCATTTGATTGATAGCTCGTCGTTGCTAATCCGAATTAAAAGACACTTCCGGAAAGAAGCGTAAAATGGTGTGTTTTGCGAATTCGTATCCAATAACTACTGTTATCCTTAGTCCCACGGTGGGCGCCAAACTGTTTACCTGAAAAATGAATAGAGTTAAATTTGTACGTAGTTCTAAGGGTATGTGGTATAACTTGACACAAATCGTAAGAATGAATAGAAGTATAGAGTGTTGACTGTAGAGAATGAAAAATGAACAAAGTTGGAAAGAAGATGAATTATGGGTTAAGCAAGATGAATCAATCTATGAAGCTAAAAAGGATAACTCTTCAATATAGGAGTGTATGATATCTTAATTACAATGTATGGAAAAACATCCTCTCTTACAGAAATAATAACCATCCCCTTTTATAGTGGAGGGATCCTACTTTAGGTATAATTAAAAATACATAGTGGGAGACCCATGATAAATCAGCTTTTCCATAATTCCTGCCAGGATTCTCTCCTCTAGTACGGTTACAACGACTCTTGTCTATGAGCTCGATACTTACTCGAGCTTGATATCGAGTCGAGCTCTCGATCTTGACTCGAGCTAGATTCTGAAACGGAGCCTTGTATTGATTCAGGGTCAATGTTGGTCGGTCTCAGCCTTATAAGCTCTATAACTTCACTTCACATCATAGTTCGATTTGGATTCGAGCTCGATAATGATAACGAGCTCGACATTGATCGGTCCCTAGGGCTCAAAGCTTGATTTCCTAACTTCGGACCTCAGCCTGATATTACTAAGACGCTCTTCGATCTAATGCATTATCATTTCGACCAGTTCGTATGATGGACTAACCGGTTTTGACCGTATACATTTATGTTTATGAATTCCCTGTGTCAGTTGTTCTAACAATGGATCGTTGTATTGCTTCTCCTCGACTTCCACAACAAGTGACGATTCAACCCTATTTTGCACAATCACCCCTCCTTCACTAGAGTCCACAAGACGAACTCCCAAACTAGCCAATCGGTGAACTTCCTTAGCCAATTGCCTTTTATATGTCTCCAAGTATGCTAAACTACCCATAGATTTCCGGCTAAGAGCATCTGCCACAACATTAGCCTTCCCCGGATGATATAAAATATCAATGTCATAATCCTTGAGTAATTCAAGCCATCTTCTCTGCCTCAGATTCAGCTCCTTCTGTTTGAAAATATATTGAAGGCTCTTATGGTTCGAGAATATATCCACATGGACCCCATATAAATAACGACGCCAAATTTTGAATGCAAATACCACCGCTGCGAGTTCTAAGCCATGTGTTGGATAGTTCTTTTCATGATTATTTAGTTGCCTAGAAGCATAAAATATCACCTGCCCATGTTGCATTAATACACACCCAAGCCCGATCCTTGAAGCATCACAATATACTACAAATCCATCTATACAAGGGTCAACAGCGGTGCGGTAGTCAATCTTTCTTTCAACTCCTAGAAACTCGTTTTACAAGTATCTGACCATTGGAACTTAATTGCCTTCTGCATCAATTTAGTCAATGGAGAGGCAAGAGTGGAAAACCCCTCAACAAACTTTCTATAATATCCAGCTAAGCCTAAGAAACTGCGAATCTCCGTTGGAGTTGTAGGCCTCGGCCAAATCTTCATAGCTGCAATTTTCTAAGGATCAACCATAATTCCTTCACTAGAGACGACATGACCCAAGAATGTGACAGATTCAAGCCAAAATCCATACCTTGAAAACTTTGCATACAACTTGTGTTGGTGCAGGGTTTGTAGAACTACCCTGAGATGATCAGCATGGTCCTCTCGACTTCATGAATATACAAGAATATCATCAACGAACACTATAACAAAGGAATCGAGGAACGACTTGAAAAATCGGTTCATAAAATCCATGAAGGCTGCCAGGGCATTTGATGACATCACCAAAAATTCAAAGTGCCCATATCGGGTTCTAAAAGTTATTTTTGGAACATCCTGCTCTCTAATTTTCAATTGGTGATAACCGGATCGTAAATAAATTTTGGAGAAGTACCTGGCACCTTGAAATTGATCAAACAAGTCATCTATTTTTGGTAGTGGGTATTTATTTTTTTATTTTGACCTTGTTGAGCTGTCGATAGTCAATACACATTCTCAGTGACCCATCCTTTTTCCTTACAAAAAGGACCGGTGCGCCCCAAGATGACACACTCGGCCGGATGAAACCTTTCTCTAAAAAATCTCTCAATTGTTCCTTTAGCTCCTTCAAATCTGCTGGTGCCATTCTGTAGGACAGAATAGATATAGGTTGTGTGTCTGGCATCACATCAATTCCAAAATCAATCTCCCTGTCTGGTGGGATCCTAGGGAGCTCATCCGGAATGACTCCCGGAAATTCATTCACAATAGGTACAGACTAAAGTGTAGGTTCCTCAACATTGGTGTCGGTAACCCAGACCAAATGGTAAATACATCCCTTATTGATCATCTTCGCGGCTTTAAGGTAAGAAATAAACCTGCCCTTCGGCACCACATCATCCCCCTTCCACTCAATGACTGGGACATTTAGAAATTCGAACCTAACGATCCTGGTTAGGCAATCAAGCTTGGCAAAACATGAATAAGGCCAGTCCATTCCCATTATTACATCCAAATCGACCATCCCCAATTCAATGAGATCGGACATGGTGTCCCGACCACACAACATGATAACACAATCCCTATAAACCCGCACGGCCAAAATAGACTCACCAACCGGAGTAGATACAAAGAATGCCTCATGACGCTGTTTCGGTTCTATCCTAGATTCCATAGCAACATAAGGAGTCATATATGACAAAGTGGAACAGGGTTCAATAAGAGCATACGCATCATGATATTGGATAGTCAATATACTTGTAACAACATCTGGAAAAGCCTCCGAATTCTGACAACCCCTCATAGCATAGAAACGGTCGGATTCTCCCGAACTCTTTGCTCCACCCCTAGCTGCACCACGCCCTGCGGGTGTTGGAGTGCCTCGAGCTGGAGGAGGTGTTGTGGATGTAGTAGTTGCAGAACTGGTTGGCTGTGTTGGGCCCCTGCCTGCACCCTCGCAAGACGAACGACAATCTCTCTGAATGTGACCCCTTAACCAAATCCGTATCATATGGGTAAGTCCATGTAGCATATTCGTAGGTGCATCTTTCCAAACCTAGTGCATGGGGGCCTCCGCTATTGCTGGAATCTACCACCATGGCGACCTTTTTGATAGGAGCCCCTGTCGCCCTGATTGTGCCTGAAATGACTCCACTGTTGTTGCTGACTGGGCCCTACTGGTGGTGCACTAGCCAAAGACTAAGGAAAGGACTCAGATGGCCTTGACGACCCTCCCTTGAATATTGACCTGCCACCACCAGAAAAAGCACCAAAGTTGCCCTCTCCCACCATTCTGTTCTTCAATTTGCGGGTCGGTGGCTTGAGAGAATGCCACTATCTTACCATAGTTCATATCAGAATTCAAGGTAGCTGTAGCAGCCTCATTAATTACCAAGGGACTAAGGCCCTGTACAAACCGGCACACTTTAGCCTCCATAG
>AWOL01S0018879.1:14424-30447 GCA_000715115.1 Nicotiana otophora | reverse complement strand
TATATATAATGTATTAATTTTAAAATAACAAAGCATTAATGTAATACTAATATAATTGTAATTAATTTATCTAATATTTTAAATTTGGAAATTAATTAATATATTGATCATTAAACTTATACTTATTTGAACTAGATAAGAACATCTAATATTTAAGAATTTAAAATCGAATAAGATTTTATTTACAATAATTTTTTCCTATATTTAGAATTTAAAATTAGCTAACATTTTATAGACAATTTATAATGGAATGTAATTAAATAGATATATACTAATTTAAATTTAAAAAAAGATGCACTTAGTTTTGGATATGCTTGCTTTTGAATATTATACCATATAACTAACTTTGATAATCTGTGATAGTAATCGTTTGGATAATTTTTTGTTGAACTTTTATTAACTTATTCTTCAAAAATGTTAAGATATAATATTTCAAAGAAAATATTTAGTAATTTCTTTGAAATTTGGATTTAAAGTTGTCTTATGCGTGCTACATTGTATCTCGTGCTAATCATTTGAAAGCTTATATCTGAATTTTTTTGTTATAAAACGTGAAATTTACAAAGTATACAATAAATACGCATAGGAACTTAACTTCTTTTCATAATTTTTATTCTATAACTCAAACATAATTTTCATTAAAATATTACACTTTGAGATGGGTACTGTATACGGTCAAAACCGAGTTTGCCCTTTGTATGAATAATCGAGATTGGAACATGATAGACCAAGGTTCAACTTTGTGTAATATCAAGTCATGATGCGAAGTTAGGTTACCGAACTCGAGACCCAGAGGTCGAGCAAAATAGAGACCGGTCAAGTTCGAGATCGGCCAAGATCGGGATTGGGCTAAATAGAGACCGGTCAAGATCGAGATCGGCTAAGATCAAGGTCGAGCAAAATAGAGACCGGTCAAGATCGAGATCGGCCAAGATCGAGATCGGGCTAAATAGAGACCGATCGAGGAAAGCTTATCGAGCCAAAAAATAGAAAGCCGAAATATCCGCAATTGGGCAAGAATCTAGGCGGAAATCACGGCGCATATCAATGAGAGGCCAATTAATTAATCTATCATGGGGTTCCTTGCTGTATTTAAAAAATTATATTAAGAATAGAACATCTCCACTATATAAATGAGGGTCTGATTATTTGTAAGGGAGATTCATTCAGATTCATAGAACATAAGGCAATATACTATCTTTTTTCTGGTTTTGATATTTAGTCATATTGTTCTCCTATCAGTTACTCTTCATTCAATTTGAGGGTGATAAAACTTGAAGGCTTGGGCTAATTCATTCATTCGGTTTGCATTCATTTCTTTTACAGTTTATTTTGATATTCATTTATATATTTTCTCAATTTGTACCGAATTATACTACATATCCTTAGAACCGCGTATAAATTCAATTGTCATCTATTTTTCAGGTAAACAGTTTGGCGCTCACCGTGGAGCTAAGGATAATAGCGGTTATTTGATACAAATCTTTGTAAAATACACCATTTTACATTTGCTCTTGGAAGTATCTTTGATTTCAGGCTAAAAATGACGAACTCTCAATTAATACCCCGACATATAGACAACAAATCTGGCCATCAAGGGGAAAATAACAACGAGACGCCAGGGGATAGAAGGCTACCCGCTGACCCGTTGAAACTCGGGTCATGGATCCGATTGATATTAATTCACATGTGGCCATTGAAGCGAGCCAACATTCTGGTCCCGAAAATAGCATCCATGGTGGAATCCGATATGCAGTTCGAAATACCCAAAATGTTGGAAAAGATGAGATCAATCTGCGTACGATCTTCGAAATGCTGCAAGTTCAACAGGTGGCGATAGCTCAGTTTCAGAGCCAAACCCAGGCACCGAGCAGGGCCGAGCCCGGTCCACCCCAAGAAGTCACCCACAGAACGGGGCCAACTGTGGTAAGGTCGAATGAACAAGAATCGGGGACTAACCCCGAAATTATAAAGATGCTCGAAGAATTGACAAAGCAGATAGAATTAGGGGAAAATAGGATCGAAGCAAACGACAAAAAAGTGGAAACCTATAACTCCAGAGTTGATCAGATCCCGGGGGCGCTACCAATACTGAAGGGTTTAGATTCCAAAAAGTTCGTACAAAAGCCTTTCCCCCTAGCGCAGCTCCCAAACCGATCCCCAAGAAGTTCCACATGCCCGAGATTCCTAAGTATAATGGAATGACCGACCCCAACGAGCATGTCACCTCTTACACATATACTATTAAAGGGAATGATCTAGAGGATGACGAGATCGAATCTGTATTACTAAAGAAATTCGGAGAAACCCTATCAAAGGGAGCCATGATATGGTATCATAATTTACCACCTAACTCTATCAATTCTTTTGCCGTGCTTGCAGATTCTTTTGTAAAAGAACACACCAGAGCAATAAAGGTCGAGACTAGGAAGTCAGACCTCTTCAAGGTAAAGCAAAAAGAGAAGAGATGCTAAGAGAGTTTGTATCTCGTTTCCAAATGGAACAGATGGATCTACCACTGGTCACAAAGGATTGGGCCGTTCAAGCTTTCACTCAAGGACTAAACGAACGAAGCTCAGTGACTTCACAACAGTTGAAGCAGGATTTGATTAAGTACCCGGCTGTTACCTGGGCCGATATACATAATCGATATCAGTCAAAGATTAGAGTCGAAGATGACCAGCTGGGGGCTCCTTCTAGTTCCGCTACCAAAAGAGACATCGATCGAGACCCAATGGTGAACAGGGATCGATACCAGCCGTATAATAAAGATTGTATGGGCAATAAACATTGGCGCAACTCCATACGAGGTGAGAGGAGAAGCGATCGAGGCCAAGGCTCTCGAGGGCTGATCAGCAAGAATAGTTTCGACAGGCACATCGGACCTATGGAAGCACCGCGATTTGTCGGAGTATAACTTCAATGTTGATGCATCCGCCATCGTATCGGCTATCAGTCATATCAAAGATACTAAATGGCCTCGACCTCTGCAGACCGATCCAGCCCAAATAAATCCCAATCAAATATGCAAGTATCATGGCACCCATGGCTACAGAACGGAAGATTGTAGGCAATTGAGAGAGGACGTAGCCCGGTTATTCAATGAAGGGCACCTTTAGAAGTTTTTAAGTGATCGGGCCAAGAATCACTTCAAAAACAGAGAGTTCAATAAGGAAAACAAGCAAGAAGAACCGAAACACATTATTCATATGATTATCGGAGGGATCGATGTTCCCCAAGGGCCAGTGATTAAACGCACTAAAGTCTCGATCGTAAGGGAGAAACGATCTCGGGCTCAGGATTACATACCGAAAGGAACCTTGTCCTTCAATGATGAAGACGCAAAGGGAATCATGCAACCCCATAATGATGCACTGGTAATATTTGTACTCATAAATAAGACTCAAGTTAAGCGCGTGTTAATTGATCCAGGTAGTTCGGCCAATATCATTTGATCGAAGGTCGTAGAGCAACTCGGTATGTAGGACCAGGTCGTGCCTGCGGCCCTAATACTAAACGGATTCAACATGGCATGTGAAACTACTAAGGGCGAGATAACGTTGCCAGTAAACGTGGCCGAGACCATCCAAGAAATAAAATTCCACGTGATCGAGGATGACATAAGGTATAATGCCTTATTCGGGAGACCATGGATCCACAACATGAGAGCAGTACCCTCGACCCTTCACCAGGTTCTAAAATTCCCAACACTAGAAGGAATCAAAATAATCTACAGGGAGCAACCCGCTACAAAGGAAATGTTTGCCGTCGGTGAAGTGATTCTGATATCGTCACTCTCATCGACAAAGGGGTCAAATTCGAAGGAGGAGACCAAATAGCAATCACAAACACCGACCTCGACCCAACTAGAAAAGCATGAGTCTAACGAAGATGATGATTATGTGATCCCTCGATCCTTCATAGTCCCCGATGATTTCGACACTACCAAATCAACGGTCGAAGAACTGGAGAAAATCACGCTAATCGAACAACTGCCCGAACGAAAGGTATACCTGGGCACGAGGTTAAATCCCGAGCTCAGGAAAAAGCTTATTCAATTTCTTATAGCTAACATGGATTGTTTCGCTTGGTCCCATCTTGACATGACAAGGATCCCAAAGGAAATCACCACCCATAGACTAAGCTTGGATCCAAAGTTCCATCCGGTGAAGAAAAAAAGAAAAACCCAGTCCGAGGTCAAACATGCTTTCATCAAAGACGAGGTAACCAAGCTTCTTAAAATAGGGTCAATCCGTGAAGTAAAATACTCAGAATGGTTAGCAAACGTAGTAGTAGTCCCTAAAAAAGGGAACAAGCTTAGAATGTGTGTATATTATAAGGATCTAAATAAAGCATTCCCCAAGGATTCTTTTCCTTTGCCTAATATCGATCGCATGATCGATGCCACGGTCGACCACGAGATCCTCAGTTTTCTCGATGCCTATTCCGGGTACAATCAAATACAAATGAGCTCGGATGATCAAGAAAAGACCTCGTTCATCACTAAGTATGGTACCTACTGCTACAATGTAATTCCATTCGGATTAAAAAATGCTGTTGCCACTAATCAACGCCTAGTAAATCGGATGTTCAAAGAATAAATAGGAAAATCTATGAAAGTTTACATTGATGACATACTAGTCAAGTCCCTACGAGCAGAGGACCATTTAAAGCACTTGCAGGAAACTCTCAGTATATTAAAGAAGTACAACATGAAGCTAAACCCGAAAAAATGTGCATTCGGGGTCGGGTCAGTCAAATTTCTAGGGTTCATGTTATTTAATCGTGGAATCGAGATCAACCCTGACAAGATCAAAGCTATCGATGGCATCACGGTGGTAGACAGCGTAAAGGCCGTGCAGAGGTTAACCGGGCGCATGGCCGCCCTGGGGCAATTCATCTCGAGGTCCTCTGATAAAGGCCACCGATTTTTCTTGTTGCTAAAGAAGAAAAATAATTTCACACGGACCTCGGAATGCCAGTAGGCCTTGGAAGAGCTTAAACGGTAATTATCGAGCCCGCCGCTGCTTCACACACCAAAGACAGACGAACAAATTTACTTATATTTGGCAGTATCAGAGGTAGCAGTAAGTGGAGTGCTAGTTCGGGAAGAATGCGGTACACAATTTCCCATTTATAATGTCAGCCGAATTTTAGGTGAGGCCGAAACTAGATATCCCCACTTAGAAAAATTGGCGCTCGCTTTGATAAACGCCTCTAGGAAACTAAAACCATACTTTTAATGTCACCCAAAATGTGTTGTAACAATATATCCACTTCGAAATGCTTTGCATAAACCCGAGCTTTCGGGACGGTTAGCCAAATGGGCCATAGAAATCAGCGGGTATGATATCAAATATCGACCCCGAACAACAATTAAGTCTCAAATTTTGGCAGACTTCGTAGCTGACTTCACACCGGCCCTAGTACCCGAGGTCGAAAGAGAACTATTGATAAATTCGGGTACGTCCTTAGGAATCTGGACTCTCTTCATGGACAGTGCCTCGATCACGAAAGGGTCGGGCTCGGCATCGTACTAAAACCACCCACAGGTAACGTGGTTAGACAATCTATTAGAACTGTGAAATTGACTAATAATGAGGCTGAATATGAGGCCATGATTGCGGGTCTCGAACTAGCCAAAGTCTTGGGAGCGGAGGTGATCGAGACCAAAAGCGACTCCCTCATCGTAGTGAATCAGGTTAACGGAACCTTCGAAGTTAGAGAAGACCGAATGCAAAGATACCTAGATAAGTTACAAGTAACTTTGCACCGATTTAAGGAGTGGACTTTGCAAAATATGCCTTGAGATCAAAATAGTGAGGTCGATGCTCTCGCAAACTTAGGGTCATCAATTGAGGACAACGAGCTTGATTCAGGAGCCGTTGTGGAACTCATGAGATCAGTAGTTGAAGAAGGTCACGCCGAGATAAATTCCACAAGCTTGACCTGGGATTGGAGAAATAAGTACATAGAATATTTTAAGACCGGAAAGCTTCCCTCAGATCCGAAAACATCTAGGGCCCTACGCACAAAGGCAACACGATTCACTTTGACCGAAGATGGGACTTTGTTTAGGAGAACGTTCGATGGTCCATTAGTGATATGTCTGGGATCGGGAGACACTGAGTACGTTCTAAGATAAGTTCACGAAAGCACTTGCGGAAATCACTCCGGTGCTGAATCATTTGTTCAAAAGGTAATCAGAGTCGGTTATTACTGGATCGATATGGAAAAAGATACGAAAGTCTTTGTTTGACAATGTGACGAATGTCAAAAGCATGCTCCAATAATTCACCAACCTGGGGAACTGCTCCATTCGCTTTTGTCACCATAGCCATTTATGAAATGGGGAATGGACATTGTCAGCCCCCTCTCATTGGCACCAGTTAAAGCGCAATTTATTTTGTTTATGACTGACTATTTTTCTAAGTGGGTTGAAGCACAGGCTTTCGAGAAAGTTATGGAGAAGGAAGTCATCGACTTCATTTAGGATCATACCATATGTCGATTTGGGATGCCATCCGAAATTATGTGTGATAACAGGAAACAGTTCATCGGCAACAAAGTAACCAAATTTCTCGAAGATCATAAGATCAAAAGAATCCTATCAACACCATATCATCCTAGCGGGAACGGTCAAAGACTAATCAAACAACAAAACCATCATCCAAAATCCTCAGAAGAGGTTAACCGACATCAAAGGAAAGTGGAAGGAAATTCTACTCGAAGTTCTTTGGGCATATCGCACAATCTCAAAATTCAGTACCGAGGCTACCCCATTCTCATTAGTTTATGGCTCCGAAGTTCTAATACCCGTCAAAGTCGGAGAGACGAGTATCCAGTTCCGATATGCAACAAAGGAATCAAATAACAAGGCCATATATACGAGCCTAGAACTATTGGACGAAAGGCGTGAAACCTCCCTCATCTGATTAGCTGCCCAAAAGCAACGAATCGAGAGTAACTATAATCGAAGAACTAATCTTCGATATTTGAATGTCGGGGACTTAGTTTTAAGAAAAGTCACCCTCAACACCCGAAATCCTAATGAAGGAAAATTAAGCCCGAATTGGGAAGGACCGTACCAAATTCTCGAGGTCACCGGAAAAAGGGTCTTACATGCTCAGAACAATGAATGAGGAACAACTACCAAGCAATTGGAATATATCACGCCTAAAACGGTACTACTACTAAGGTATGCCTTTTCTTCATTCCTTTCTTATTTTTAGATTAACACACGTAGGTGGTCGTTAAGAAATGACAACGAGCGTTTTAGCAAACGGCACGAAGTCCTTAGGTCTGAAAGCACGTGTTGTACTCTTTTTTCCTCAGACCGAGTTTTGTCCCAAATGGGTTTTTTCGGCAGGGTATTTAATGAGGCAACAATGAATCGTGCTAACTTCGAATCAACCCCGATTACGAATCGGCATCGGAGATCCATTCGGCATTATCCGATGTTCCTTTGCAATCAACCTCGAATACTGGGGGGCTACCCTCAGATATGCAATATCTTCGAATATCAACTATAGAAAGGAAACTACTTCATAAAAGGAGGATCTTGAGAAAAAGGATTTATTATAAGGGTCAAACTGTCAAATTGAATCGTGCCCATATAGATTGCTCGAACCTTGTTTCGTTCGAGAATAAATAGAAATATGTTCCTTGCAAACATCTTATGCTTTAAAATTAGCAGAATTTACTTCTTCTTCCTTCTTTTCAAAGATCTTCATACTTTCGAATATAAACAAGTCCAAGGGCAATACTTAACCGGAATACGAATGATCTTTCCCTCATTCGGGAACTGCCATCCGACTCAAACAGCCCAAGCCATCAGGCTCCGAGAGCAAAAGACCTAATAGGCAATGCCCCTAATTCTAAAAGTCATGGCCACCCCACTCGGGAACTAATATCTCGGGCAAGCCCAGATAAAACGGGAGAACAAGTCCAATGGGTAACTACCGAACTAAAAGGCAACGGTCGATTTAACACGGCTCAGAGACGTCCGAAATTCGTAACAAAAATAGGCCTTCAAAAATGTTAGAACTTCGGACGACCGGTCTAAAGGCTACCCTCGGAAAAATCTCTAACTTAAGAAAGGAAACAAAGGCAAGATTTGTTCGAACCCTCGAACACAACCTTACTGTTCTGTGTTAAGAAATTTTCAACCTTTGTAAATACAAATAAAGCAAAGGAAAATTACGAGAGCCGAAAGGACAAGAAAAGCCATATAGTTATACACAATACTTTTTACAAAGGGCAAATCGACCTAAATTTACAACGGCCAAAAAATGGCCTCAGAAAAAATGCAAAAGGAAAACAAGAAACCTAATGTCCTAAGAGGGTTGGTCTTCATCAGAGGTTGCATCTCCATTCTCGGGATTTTCTCCGTCTTCAGATTCACTTGAGCTTCTTTTGGTGTCTTTCTCAGGGAAGGCCAGCCTTCGGGCCCTGTCTTCCTCCGCTTTAGCATTTTCAATTTCGGCCACAATATTGAAACCCTGGGCACTGACCCCCTCGAGAGCTTCCCTCCAAGCCTGCCATTTCGCATGTTCAACCATTCCCTTGGCCTTGGCCTGGTTGACCTCGACATCGACCCTAAACTGGGCCACTTTATCATTAGCTCTTTAGTTAGTGTCGGTCATCTCGGATCTGGCCACTTCGAGTTCACCGGCCAAGCTTGCCTTATCAGAAACGACCAAATCCAATCAATGCTGAAGCTAGGGCTGCTTATCAGGCGGATTGGGCAGTTAATTACTCTTAACAATTTGGCTTAACGGTTATCGGCTTTTAAATGTATCAATCCGCTAGCCACCTGATAAGATATCGGGCGGATTGGTATCGATTTAGCTCTTATCGGGCGGTTTATCGGCCTAATTCAATCTATATTGCGTGCATTAATTATTTGTTGGCCGCCTAGCATATAAATTCAGAATAGGAAATTACACATTGAGTCCAGAGATACATGTCTGTTAACGCCTACATAAGAATGATGTAGTGTGTCATGTGTTGTAGAGTGAAAAAAGTTGTGGCACAACACTACTGTTCTTCTATTAAACATCGACAACAGGCATTAGTTTAAAAAAACAAAAGCAGATGTGAACCATAGACATCAACTAAACAATCTTGTTGTAGGATGGGAGAATAAGCTAAGCTAAGCCTGGGATCTTCTGATGCATAGTACGTAAGGGTTCTGATTATTTAGGAATTAGGCGTTNCTTTTAAATGTATTAATCCGCTAGCCACCCGATAAGATATCGGGCGGATTGGTATCGATTTAGCTCTTATCGGGCGGTTTATCGGCCTAATTCAATCTATATTGCGTGCATTAATTATTTGTTGGCCGCCTAGCATATAAATTCAGAATAGGAAATTACACATTGAGTCCAGAGATACATGTCTGTTAACGCCTACATAAGAATGATGTAGTGTGTCATGTGTTGTAGAGTGAAAAAAGTTGTGGCACAACACTACTGTTCTTCTATTAAACATCGACAACAGGCATTAGTTTAAAAAAACAAAAGCAGATGTGAACCATAGACATCAACTAAACAATCTTGTTGTAGGATGGGAGAATAAGCTAAGCTAAGCCTGGGATCTTCTGATGCATAGTACGTAAGGGTTCTGATTATTTAGGAATTAGGCGTTAATATAGACAATAGCTTAAACAAGTGTTCTTGTGTAAGGGTTTTTGATATTTAATATATATATATATTCTTAACGGGTTAACGGATTATCCGTTAAGAAAATTGAATAATCCGCCCCCAAACCGATAAGCCGTTAATAAAAAAATTTCAATCTGTTCCCCATCCGTTAAACCGTTAACCTGATACCAATAAACCATTAAGCTTCGGTTTCGGTTCAGTTTTCGGTTTCGGTTCGGTTTTGAACACCCCTAGCTGAAGCTCCTTAATCTGCACCGAGGCCTTCTCTTTCGTAGCATGGAGCTGGGTTTCGACCAACTCCAGTTGAGCTTGGACGATCTCCTTTGTTGAGGCTAGAATGTCCATGTTCTTTTAAACTCTTCCGCCTCGGCCTATATCGCATCCACCTGCGTTTGGAGCCGTCCGATTTGTTCTAATCTCTGTCGGGCCTGCATAATTGGATCATTAGTATTATCTCCAATTCATCTTCACTATCATGAAGTACTTGAAATACCTGTTCATCCATCTCGGTATGCTCATCCCGAGCCGTTGCCAAATCTTTCCGAAGCTTCTTACTAAGGCGTTTGTAGGTGTCACTCTTCTCAGTGAGATTCCGAACCTCAGCTTCATGCTCCTCCTGAATTCAGAGGAAAGCCTCGTGATGCAACACCGAAGCCTACAAATAAGAAAGAAGATGTTAGAATGATCTACAACTCTAAGTGTAAAAGAAACAGTAGAGATACCCTCGAGGTTACTCGAGTCAGAGCATGTTAAGCCTCGTTGAAATGGCAAGTGGCTCCTACCGCGTTCATCATGTCTTGATCCTCTTCGGTCACCAACGACCGAAGGTAACTAGAAATCCCCACGAGGGGAGAGAAAACTTGGGCATCCTCCGGGACGGAGAGCAATATTTTCTGCCTACGATCGGGATTAGCACTCGCGGCCGGGGCCGGGGCCGGGAATCGTTCTACCAGCTTTGGGCTAGATGAAGATCCGATAGCCCCCAACCATGATGCTTTCTTCGGTACTGGTAATCTACCGAACCCGATAATATCCTCCAAGGCAGCGGACTCGAGCCCATCCAGAAAGCCATGAATATCAGTCGACCCCTGAACACCCTCGTAAGATCGACTTTCAACCATGTTAGCCTCACAGATCATAGCATCCGAAATCTAAGGGGATCCAGTAATGTCGATTATCCCCAGCTCGTCCCTCGAGATATCTTCTACTGCACGAGAAGTCCTACCCACGGTCTCTCCTTTGACCATCTCATCTCGGGACGGGATGGCCTCGGCTTTTCCTTGTTCAGGAATTATGGCTAGAGCTCCCTTATCAACCTCCGCCGATTCGGAGGATTGTTGAATAACAACATTAGCCCGCACACAGGCTAATTCCTCTTCTCCTTCTTCGAGCTCATCCCTTAATTGGCAGATCGAGTCCGGAGTTATGATACCGATGCCCGCCTTGGATTTGCGAGATTTCTTCGTCGGTGTTTTCTTTTCCTATACCGGGGAACTCGGAGCCTTTTTTCTTTTCTTCTCTTTCACCTGCTTTGGAGAAGGGACCTCTTCGTCACCAGAAGAGGGCCTCATGGCAACGTCTTTCCCAAGGCCTACAAAGGAAAAATGAGGGGTAAGCAAGAGAAAAAGATCAAACGATAAACAATCTAAGAAAGAGACTTACCATGACTACGAGCCTCCCATCGACCCTTTGATAGTTCCATCCAAGTACACTCGGAGTACGGTCTCTACAGAACCAGACCTTCAACCCATTATTTAAGTTCCAGAATCGGTTACGGTATCCGGGCCACATCTGTAACAAGTATAGAAAAAGTGGATCAAGAAAATGAAAAGCAGAACCACAAAATTAAATGTTCGGAGTGGAATAGTACTCACAATTCATGTTCCATTTCTCAGGAAACGACATGTCATTAGCAGGGATCGGGTCCTAAGTTCTAACTCAAACGAATCGACCCATCCAACCTCGGTCAGAAGTCTCATCTATGCTCGAGAATGGTGATTTGGTGGCTCAACGAGCAAGTTTGATTAGCCCTCCTCGATAGAGTCGGGGATTGTAAAGGCACATGAGGTGATCGAGGGTGAAAAGACACCCCTCGATTTTGCTCGAAAAGAATCGGAGGAGAATCACTTTTCTCCAAATGGAAGGTGGATCTAGACGAGGGTCACGTCGTATCTATTGCCAAAGGCGATGATGACATGGTCTAAGGGACCCAACGTGAAGGGATAAGTATAAACACATAAGAACTCCTCCACATGGGTAGTAATTGGTTCTTCAGGCGATGGGACTACCACGTGCTTTTCTCCCCAGTTGCACTCCTTTTTTACTTTGTCGAGGATTTTCTCGGTGATGTGCACTGGTACCTCGAGATCGGCTCACATCGGCCTGGTACCAAAGAGGATTTTTCAACCTTAAAGTCGATGACGGGTGATCACCCTACCAGAGTGAATTCCTCAGGGTGAGGCTCCGCCGTATCCCCGCCACTGGCGGGCAGTGATAAAGATGTGGCCTCTTTTTGCAGCACTGTTTTGGAGGTTTTCGCCATTGATAATCAAAGGAGGAGAGAATTAGGGTTGTATGCGGTGTGAGAATTGTGAAGCAAAAGGATTTTATGAAGGAGATGAAAGAGTAAAGAAGATGTTTTGAGTGAAAAGTTTTGAATAAATATGAAGGTTTGAATACTTATAGCCAGGTAATGATGTTTCAAAACTAGTAGTGGACGATCAATGACTGACAGGCATTTAATGCCTTGGTAACTAAACCGACGGGACGTTTGTCACATACGTCATAATCGGGCTCTTCGCTGATATCGTCACCCACTGTGATGACCCAAAAGGTCATCTTTAAATTTAATAATTGTTTCTGTGTTCTAAAACCTCAAAAAAGCATTCATCATTTCTCGACTTGTTTGCGCAGTCCGCAAAATTTTCCGGAAAGTTTTTATATGAAACATTGATTAAAATGTGTAATATAGCTTTAAAACTCAACTAAGTTGACTTTGGTCAACAGTTTGAGTGAACGAACCTGGATCAGTGTTTTGACAGTTCTGGTAGGTCCGTATCATGATTTGGGACTTGAGCGTATGCCCGAAATTTAATTTGGAGGTCCCTAACTCAAATTATGACCATTTAAGAGAAATTAGAAATTTAAAGGCTAAAGATTTTCAAAGTTAACCACGGATTTGACTTTTTGACATCGGGGTCAGAATCTGATTCCGAAAATTGAAATAGCTCCATTATATCATTTATGACTTGTGTGCCAAATTTGAAGTCATTACAGAATTATTTAATATGTTTCGGCACAAGTTTTGTAAATGAAAAAGTTTGAAACTCTTAAGTTCGAATCAAGGTGTGAATGGTAATTTTGATATTATTTGATGTGATTTGAGACCCTGAGTAAGTCTGTATTATGTTACAGGGCTGGTTGGTATAATTGAACGGGATCCCGAGTGGCTCGGTGAGCTTCGGGGTGAGTGTTGAGCGAGTCTGGGTATTTTGACACTCTAATATTATTCTAGAACTTTTGAAAAAGTGCGGACCGCAGAGGAAAAGTGCGGACCGCACAATTTTGAATGCGGCCGCACTTCAGAGGAAAAGTGCGGACCGCAGAGGACAAGTGCAGACCGCACAATTTTGTGTGTGGCTGCACTTTAGAGGACAAGTGCGGACCACATAAGTTTTTGTGCGGCTGCACTTCAGTGGTTCTGCAGGTTCGATGGTCCGACTTCGGAGGCTTATATCTTTTAATCCACAACGAATTTAGAGATTGAATCTAGTTTCCGGAAAGGTATAGCATTAATCATTTGGACATTTGTACAGAAAGTTATGGGCATTTTACTGAAACCTGGTAAGCTGCCACAATGAAGTGCGGCAATACTCCAAATTGTGCGGCCGCAGAACTTGAAAATGTGCGACAGCACTTAAAAATATGCGGACCGCACATTGGGAAATCAAAATTGTGTACTATATAACCGAGGGTTTGGGTATTATTTCACATTTTGGATTTTGTGAGCTCGGTTTGTGACGATGTTTCGTGGGCTTTCAAGAAATTCTTTGGGGTAAGTGTTTCTTATCCTATATTGATTATATTTTATGATTCCATACTCATTTACATCATGAATCCGTGAATTTATGGAAAAAAAATCAGATTTTTATAATATCTTCCAAAAATGTAAAATTAAGATTTGAAGGTCAATCCGATGTGGAAATTTGATAATTTTTGTATGGTTGAACTCGTATTGGAACGGGTGTTCGGATTTCATAAGTTTTTCTGGGATTCGAGATGTGGGTCCCACTGTTGACTTTTTAGATGAATTTCGGATTTTAATCCGAAAAATTTGTAATTTCAAACGAAATTAATTCCTACGATTTGTATTGAGTATGTTGAATTGTTTATGACTAAATTTGAGGATTCGGGACACGAATTCCCGAGGAAAAGGTTTATTGGAATCTTATATTTGGTTGCAAGCGAGGTAAGTGTCGTGGTTAACCTTGACTTGAGGAAATAGAACCCTTGAATGATTTGTTATATGAAATTCATGTGAACGACGTATAGGCGAGGTGACGAGTGTCTATACGTCATCAAATTTATTTGTTTGCATAATTATTTAAACATCATAAATTATTTTTAAGACACGAATGATTGTTATAATAATTGTTTCTCCCATATTCCTTGTCAAATATTAATTCTTGAATTCATGCAATAATTGTTACATGCTTATTTGATTTATGTGTCTTAATTGCTATTTGACATTTAGCATATTAAATATGAAATTGCCTATTTTCTCCTCGATTTTCACAATTAATTGCTACTTGTCATTACTGTTTCCTAAATAATGTATAAATATTGTGTACTTTGTTGCCAAATAATTTCTTACTGAATGTGGTATTTATGGGAGTATTTTTATTATATTTAAGAATTGTTAAATTATATTATTGGAGTGGGTTGCACGCCGCAACAAAAATGAAAAGGAATATATTGAGGGATCGGGTTGCACGTCACAACAGATTATATTTTTCAGTTTATATTGTTGGAGTGGGTTGCACGCCGCAACAAAAATTTATTAAAGAATTATATTGTGGGAGCGGGTTGCACGCCGCAACAGTTGGAGCGGGTTGCACGCCGCAAAAGAAATTTATTGAAGAATTATATTGTTGGAGCGGGTTGCACACCACAACAGAAATTTATTAAAGAATTATTTTGTTGGAGCGGGTTGCACGCCGCAACAGAAATTTATTGAAGAATTATATTATTGAAGCGGGATGCACGCCGCAACAAAAATTTATTGAAGAATTATATTCTTGGAGCGGGTTGCGCGCCGCAATGGAAATTTATTGAAGAATTATATTTTTGGAGCGGGTTGCACGCCGAAACGAAAATTGATTGAAATAATAATTGGTTATGATTGCCGAGTGGCTTCAACTGTTGAAATGAGTTACCTGTTTTATTTCTATTAAGGTTTTTATTACTATTATTGCGTATGGGTTAATGTAAGTGACTTGCCTTAGCCTCGTCACTACTTCGTCGAGGTTAGGCTCGGCACTTACAGAGTACATGGGGTCGGTTGTACTCATACTACACTGTGCACTTCTTGTGCAGATTTTGGAGTTGGTCCCAGCGGTGTACTGTTGATTTGCTCGGATTCAGCTACCAGTGGAGACTTGATGTATAACTGCACGACGTTCGCAACTCTGAGGTCCCCTTCTACTTTATTTTAGCTGTGTGTTTTCTTTCAGACAACTTTATTTTATTCAGACCCTTATTTGTATTATTCTAGAAGCTCATGCACTTGTGACTCCAGTTTTAGGATGGTATTCAAACATCGCTATTATTATGGATTATTCACTTTACATCAGACTTTATTTCCGCATTGTTTCTTTGTTATTAATTAAATTTTAAAATTATTTTAAAATGGCTAATATTATTCTAACGTTGACTTTCCTAGCGAGTGAAATTTTAGGCGCTATCACGGTCCCGGAGGTGAGAATTTCGGGTCGTGATAAGTTGGTATCAGAGCACTAGGTTACATAGGTCTCACGAGTCACGGGCAAGCTTAGTAGAGTCTGAAGGATCGGTACGGAGATGTCTGTACTTATCTTCTAGAGGCTACAAAGTTTATGAATAATTCCACTTCTTTCATTCCTTATTGTGCGACATGGATTTAGCTTGAAACATATATCTCATATTCCTTTGTAGCCACTCGTGTATGACGTTGCGCACTCGGCATCAGTTGTGCGCCGACTGTTTGTGATGCCGCAGATAGACTACGATGGAGCCAGAGATGCTCAAACATTACCTCAACATGTGGTTACGACTGAAGATGCGGACGTATTGAGAGATTACCTAGTAAATCATGTGGGGG
>AWOL01S0018873.1:10235-20653 GCA_000715115.1 Nicotiana otophora | reverse complement strand
GGTTTGGTCCCATCACAACAAACAATCCATATTCCCAATACTCCAAAACTGGGGCAGAAGTTTATTTTATCTTATGGTTTTTTTTGTAGAAACGGTTCCAAAAGTTATAATTCAGTTCAAGGTTCTTTTCGTCTTTTCCTATTAAGAACTTTTGATCGATCTTTGAGAATACTTGAAGTCCCCATGCCAGGGGCATTGGGCAACCTTTCGCATGTCGTATCTTAGTAAAAATAAAAAGAAACNATGTCGTATCTTAGTAAAAATAAAAAGAAGAAATGAGAGTCTTATCGGTGAAAACCCGTATGGGCACTATAAGGCGATAGTGAGCAGAGAAATGAGAGAGTCTTATTGGTGAAAATCAGATGGGCACCATAAGGCGATGGTGATTAGAGAAATGAGAGAGGTCAGTTAGCGAAAACCCGCAAAGGGCGCTACTAGTCGAATGAGGGTCTTCGATGCTCCGGCATGAGCATAACCAAGACAGTTTCAAGATGAACATTTGCGACGTATTTTGAGAATTAGACAGCTCAGACGGATTAGGCGTCCAGTCCAAAATGCATGTCATGACTCATTGAAGTCGGCACATATCTCCAGATAAGTCTCCTTATTTCTCTCCCCGAAAGGGACACCTTTTTAGACGCAATTCCTTTTTCACTTCCAATTGCTCTTCTATTCTTTTACATAATTTGTTTTTTGATTCTCTTTCGGCTTAATCTTGCATCAAAAGCAAAGCAAAATGGCTGCAAAACTAGCTACAGTTTCCCCATAATATCGAGCACAATTTGGAGCATATACGGCATTGACGAAGGTAGGAATCCATTTGTGATCTCTTTTGATAAGGCGGACAATGTGTCTCAAAGAAACTGAAAAGGTCGCCTAAGCAAGACTTGCTTAATGGGAAAAGTTGATAAGCACAACAGATACAAATTAGTTCTGGGTGCAAGGCAACTAAGTTTGATTTTAAAGGAAAATTGCCTTGCCTTTGGGACAAGGATTAGCGGTACTATGGACATCCGGGGTATGAAACAGCCAGGGGAAACGTCAGAAAGACAATGTCTCTAGAAAGCGATACAGAGTATCCGGGCACCTCGGTACCACACTGACAAAATCAGTTCTTCGACAGCAGAGTGGTGAATTCAAACTACTCAGGGCATCAAAGCCACAAACCGACCACTATTTTAAAAACTAACAAATTTTTATTTATTTGAAGCAGGATCAAAGTAGTGCAGAATGGCGATTCTCAAAGGACGAATGTCATCAAAGGTAAGTTTCATCAAAATCTCCACTTTCCTTTTTTTGCAGCATGCATCACTACTGTTCGTACCTCCCATTTCCGTACCTTAAACCAGGTAGAACCTTTTCGCCTAGGGGGATCCAGCTCACAGTTCCGGATAGAAGTACTCTTCGCTCATGATGTTTTATGTAGCTTAACCCAGGTAGAAACTTTTCGCCTAGGGAAATCCAACTCATAGTTCCGGGTAGAAGTACTCTTAACTCATGTTGTTTTACAGTAGCTCAACCCAGGTAGAACGTTTTTGCCCAGGGGATTCAGCATCTTCCAGTAATGCAGAGCGTCAGCCCCTAGTTACACTCCTTTCTGTAATATAGGGTACCAATCCCTGGTTACACTCTTTTCAGTAATACAGGGTGCCAACCCCTAGTTACACTAATTTCTGTAATACAGGGTACCAACTCCTGATTACACTCCTTTCGGTAATACAGGGTACTAACCCCTGGTTACATTCCTTCTCAGTAATACAGGGTGACAACCCCTGGTTACACTTCTTTCAATAATACAGGGTGCCAGCCCCTGGTTACTCTCATTTCTATAATATAGGGTACCAACCCCGGGTTACGCTCCTTTTAGTAATACAGGGTGCCAGCCCCTGGTTACTCTCATTTCTATAATATAGGGTACCAACCCCGGGTTACGCTCCTTTTAGTAATACAGGGTGCCAGCCCTTGGTTACACTCCTTTCTGTAATACAGGGTACCAACCCCTGGTTATACTCATTTCAGTAATACAGGATGCCAACCCCAGGTTACACTTCTTTCTGTAATACAGGGTACCAACCCCTGGTTACACTCCTTTTGGTAATACAGGATATCAACCCCTAGTTACACTCCTTTCGGTAATACAGAGTACCACTCCTTGGTTACATTCCTTTCGGTAATACAGGGTACCAACACCCCTAGTTACACTCCTTTCAGTAATACAGGGTGACAACCCCTGGTTACACTCCTTTCTATAATACAGGTACCAGTTCCTGGTTACATTCCTTTCGATAATACAGGGTACCAACCCCTGGTTATATTCCTCTTTCTGTAATACAGGGTACCAACCCCCGGTTACATTTCTTTCAGTAATACAGGATACCAAGCCCTAGTTATATTCCTCTTTAGTAATATAGGGTACCAACCCCTGGTTTAATTCTTTTCGGTAATACAGGGTGCCAACCCCTGGTTACGTTCTTTTCCAGTAATACGGGCTAAAAATCCCTGATTACGTTTCTTTTCAGTAATATAGGGTACCGTCCTCTAATTCCATTTCCTTTGGTAACATAAGGTACTACCCCTCGTGGTTGCATATCCTCACATAGTTAGTTTATACTACTCTCGTTGTCTTCATTTCAACAAATTAGATACTTTATAGCTTTCTCTTACTCACAAAATTTTCCTAGTGCCAAACTGGGGCAGAAACATTTTGTTCGTTTTGTTCTTCTTTGACGGCTTTGCAGGCCCCGCTGCATAGCACAAGTGATGATTAAAGCTTGCAGTTTTAGCTTTCTCATCAGAATAAAGAAGTCTTTCGGTCACAAGATAGTTGGAGTTAGCATGGATAATGTGTCAGCAACCTAGCTTCTCGAGTTTTATTTTCTCGAATTCTGATCCGGAAAGGAAGCAATCGAGAATGAGCCATGATCATTTCCTCAAAGAGCATCAAGATCCAATCTAAGGTCAACACAAGCGAGCAGGTCAAGAATCAAGATTTGACTTTACAAAACACGTAGATTAGGAATTTTGTAACTGTTAGTTTGCAAACATATATAGTTCTCTTCTCTTTTCTTTTTGATGTAAGCGGCAAGTAACAGTAACAGCAACAATAGCAGCAACAACAATCTTAAATCTAGTGTCTGGTAGTCCGAGCTACCAAACTTTCCCAGAACTACACTGACCTGATTCCTCTAAATAAGGATATGTTGGCAACCTCGGAAGCAGGGTTCGGTCACTATTTTTAAAAAAATGCTTTCATTGGAGTAATATGTGAGCAAAAATTAGCCATGGCATTCACTTTTCTTTGCACGAAAACTCTTCATGTTCTCGAGCAAAGAGGGGCA
This sequence comes from Nicotiana otophora, assembly GCA_000715115.1. Classification (NCBI taxonomy): domain Eukaryota; kingdom Viridiplantae; phylum Streptophyta; class Magnoliopsida; order Solanales; family Solanaceae; genus Nicotiana; species Nicotiana otophora. The sequence goes on along the minus strand of AWOL01S0018873.1, from coordinate 17,315 downwards.
GCTGTGAATACCTAATTTTTCTACTGTTTTAACAACTCCTAAAGTCATTAGTGTTTTGTTACTTTGATTATTTTTTACAATTTTTGTGTCTTTGATTGCATATTTCCTATCATAAAAATACCAAAAATTAGTTCTTTCTTTATTTGTGCATTTTAGGAATTAACTAACTATTCAATTGGAGAATTAATCTAGTTAATTGATCATTTGAATAAGTTACTTAATTAATTTATTTGTTTGTGTAAATTTAGTTTAATAAGTAGGATTAAGAAAGAAATTGGGCCAAATTTGAAAGAGAAAGTGGCCAAAAGTGCAAGATAAAGGGGCTGCCTTTGAAAGGGTCTGAAACGACGTAGTTTTGCCTCAAAACTACGTCGTTTCATTAAGTGACCCAAGATCAAACCTCACCCATTGATCACCCATTGATCTAATGGTTCATATTTGATATCTCAAGAGTTATTTAAAGCCTCAAAAATCTGAAAAATTCCCTCATTTCCCCCATAATTCTTTCTCTCTTCTCTCTCTTCTTCTCTCTCTTCTCTCCGCCGTCGCCGCCGCCGAAAATCACCCACCGGCGGCGGACCACCTCCAAACACCTCAAAATTAACATCATGTAATCTCCACAACCTCCTCTTCCCATATCTCTAAACCAGTTCCTTCAAAACCCCATCAAACTCCTTGAATTTTAGATCTAGGAAACCTTAGCCACCACCCATTTTGCCCAAATTCGTACTATTCATGGCATCTCCACCCCATGACACATACATAAGCGAATAGACCTCCACAAGACGTATATTTTTATGTTAATTTCCACCCCAAAACGCCCACTACCCCGCTGCCCGCCGCCCGCTCACACTGCCTCACCACTACCAAAATGCCCCGAGCCCCAATTTTAGCTATTGTTCGACTCAAAGACATTTGTTTCTTTTGTCAAGATGATGAAACTCATTTTGTTCTTAGCATCTACCCGAAAGAAACGTGCGTTTCGGAGTCGGACAACCGCCTCTTGGCATCCCTGGAGTTTTCTCGTGGCTCGCCCAGTTTCAAGCATACTTGTTAGGTATAATCGTCATCTCTTTAATTAATTTCTGATTTTTTATATTAGTAGATTAGTTTTTGATTTTTGATTTTTCTATTTTGGTTATTTCTTGTTAATTAGAGTTTTTAGTTAGGTTTATTTAATTAGTTATCTCTATTTAGTTTAGTGGTTTGTTAGATTTGTTATTGATTTAAACATGATCTTTAGTGTATTAGTTAAATCGTTCACTTAGTTAGTCGATTATTTAGTTGTTGTTAGTCGTTATCCGATTGTTAACGATGCTCGTTCTGTTTCGAGCGTTAGTTTGTGAATTTAGTTGTTTGTTTTGTAATTAGTTTGCACAAATCGAATTCATTCCAATCAAGTTGGTTTGAATACTTAGTTCAATTACGTTTCTAGTCTCGTTTATGCTTTGTCAGTTCATAGTTGTTCAAGTTTGATTTGTTTGAGCAAGTAGTTTGTTGTTGATGGTTAAAATTTGAAGTTTAGGTTATTTTATCACAAAATAGAGTAATAGTAGCCTACTTTTACTAGTAGGGTGGCTGAAATGATATTTTTTCTCCTTGCTTCTGACACACCAGATTTTCAGGTTGTCATTTTACCTTTGGGACAGATTTTGAACAGTGTTTAGCACACAAAGTCAGTCTTTTGGACAGATTTTTGGTGAACCAAAATCTGTCCCAAAAAGTAACTGTATTTGCCTATTTAAGGGATTGCTCTTCCCACGCTTAAGACGAACTCTATCTTACACATACAGAGATCTTGAGAGTTGCTTGAACACACATATGGTTGAACAAAAAATCAGCAGTTGAATACTTTTGTAAGCTGAAATTTTTTTCGCTTTGTGAGTGAATCTTAGAGTGCAAACTTTTAGAAAAGTAGAAGTCTTTCTTTAGAGTTAGTTCTGGGTTTCTTCTCTAAAGTTGTCGGGCTGTATAAACACGATTTGCTGCTGGATTTCTGCTGATTTTGCTATTGTTTCTCTGTTGCTTTCTGTTGCTGAGCTTCAATTCCTCCCATGTTGTATTTATTTTCAGCTCTTCAGGTAACCTTCTAAATATTTGTAATGCACGCACTTTTTCTTTAATAACAAATGATGAAAAGTTGAGCAAATTTAGATTATATATGCATTTTCAATATGGATGATGTCAAAGTGTAACCTTGAAATCGAATCTGGCGGTTTAAGTATTAAATCCATGACTTTGTTTAATTCCTTTTTATTTTTTATTTTTTTTTAGCTTAATATCTTTCCCTATGTTAGTTTTCAAGTAGTGTTTCCTGGGTAATGGTAGTATTTTCACTTAAAAATATAAAAGTTATATAAAGACCTTGGAGTAGGCTAATAAACAAAGAATTTTGTTTGGTTTAAGTTTTTGCCATTCTTTTCACTGTAAAGTTTTAGAAGATTGCATAAAGGTCTATTTCTTATTACTTTACTGTTTTATTCATAAGGTTTTTGTTGTGGTTAGTTTTTCGTTATCTGAATGCTTGTCGTTCCTAATTTTCATATTTCTTTACTTAATTACTTTTATTTAAATATTGTTCTTGATTTTACTTTTTTTTTTCTAATTTCTTTTAGTTTCGTTTAAAGAAAATCAAAATTTATCTGATAAGTTATGTGACAATAGTGTACGATGCATAATGGGCTTTTGGTTAGTTGTTAAGCTATTGAGCTATAGTGTTAATTAAAATTAATATAATTGGGCGAAATGGGTTAACCTGCTAGTCTATTCTTATTCTCAAAATAAGCTGGCCCATTTTTCTTTAACAACATAGCTGCCCATTTTCTTTATATAGCTAATTGGGCCGAATGGATTCATTTTAGCTGGCCCATTTTGCATATAAAAATTGCAGCAGCCCAATACCAATAAAATTCAAGAGTTTGCTCATTTTCCTTTAATAACAAAGTTGGCCTATTTTCTTCAATCAATCATTCAACTGGTCCAACACCATGAAATGACAACAAACACGAGTTTGTCTACGTTTGATATCATATTTAGTTAGATAATTACAATGTTATATCCTTGCCTTTTGAATAGATAATTTAGTAACTTAATCACTTCTAATAAAATAATCAAACGCTAGGCAATTTTAGGAGTGTTCCAAATATTGACCATGTGCTCATACACGATCCTTGGTCCATGTAATTAATAAAAAATGGCCGCGTATGCATTCTCGCTCCTTGACCTTTGTTTTATAAATTATGCACTTCGGTGATTAATCGCATCTAAACCATGTGTACCGACACATATCTTGATTTAGTACATGTAATTAAATAAAGACCTTGTGTGCTTACACGCTCCAAGTCAAAATTAATAAAATTTAATTATTAATTTTTAAGTGGCATTTGACGATAGTAATTCAAGGCTAATAAAATACACTTTATCCAAAATTAATTCAAGCCAATTTTAGTCAATAAAAGTGGTCGTGCTAGAACTACAGGACTCGGAAAATGCCTTACACCTTCTTCCCGGTCAACAGAATTCCTTACCCGGACTTTATTTTGGCAGACTAATAATAATAGAGTCAAATCTTTCTTTGACTAGAGATTTAAATAAAAGATGACTTGGAACATCAATTTTAGATGAAATGGTAGAAACATCATCGGCGTGGCAATCCCGAGATAATGTTTCACAAGGTAATCCGAACGTGATCCACCTTCACAAAGAGTTGCATGATCATGGGCAAGTCTTTGCCGAATTGACTACCACTATGAATCAATTAGCAAAGGCTCAACCTCAACAAGTGAAAAATCCTAAGCAAGTAAATACCATGGAGGAAGTGAGCATGATGGTGAACAAAAGACGGACCAAGGGTCCACAAGTGCAACATCGAGTGGAGATATATGTGAAAGAAGATAGTAGTTTTGATCAAGATGATTCTTACAATGAACAAGAAAAGGAGGTGCAATATGTGAAAACCTTTCAAAGGCAACGAAACAAATTCCAAGGCCCAAACAAACAATAATGGCGACCTCAAAACAATCAAGGCAATTGGAATTCTAACAACCAAGGAAAGTGGAATGGCAACAATCAAGGGAATTGGCATAACAAGAACAAACAAAGAAATTGTGGGGGTAATAATCAAGGCGGATGGAACAATAATCAAGGAAATCGGGGGTCGGGTTTTTAAAGGCCCTCGATGTATCAACAACTGAGCAACCCGCCTCCTTATCCTTCCCATGGTCCAAGTTCTTCAAACAATGAGATGGGGCGTATTGAGAACATGTTCAAACAAATGATGGAAAATATGCCGATTTGGATGCCCAACTTGCCTCACACAACACATCAATCCGCAACTTAGAAGTTCAAATGGGAAAAATCTCTCAAGCTCTAAATTCTCGTCCTAAGGGGGTACTACCAAGTGACACGGTAATAAACCCAAAGAGTCGAAAAAATATGGCTATTACTACAAGAAGTAGAAGAGGTGGGAATGCACCAACCTCAAGTCAAAAGCAACTTGTGGATGAGGAGCAAGTGGTACAAGAAGAAGAGGTCTCGAACAATTTGGTGCAATCAAATGATGAAGTTCGGATTGATATTGATGATAGTGTGAAAAAGACTCAAGAGGAGGTGAACCCGTCTAGAGATCACATTATTGACATACCGGAGCCGGTAGAGCAAAAGGCTAAGGCACCATTGCATAAGCCTCCACCTCCATACCCTCAAAGACTTGCCAAGAAAAATGGCGAGAATCAAATTAAAATGTTCATTCAAAGGATAAAGAGTCTTTCAATCAATGTGCCATTAGTTGAAGCTTTGGAACAAATGCCAGGTTATGCAAAGTTTATGAAGGATCTCGTGACAAAGAAGCAGTCAATGAATTTTGAAACTATCAAAGTCACTCATCAAGTGAGTGCAATTATGCATTCAATGGTTCCCAAGTTAGAGGATCCCGGTGCTTTCACGATTCCTTGTATAATTGGAAGTGCCGAGTTTGGTAAAGCTCTTTGTGATCTTGGGGAAAGTATCAATTTTGTCACGCCACAAACTCAGGACCGGCGCTCAACCGAGAGAACCCGGCCGAGCAAGCCTATTAGACTTCCTTCTACCAAACTCATCCATGAATAAAGAGGAAATGTACTCCATTAATCAATCACTGAAAAGATTTTATTAACAACTTTCTTTTCATTCCCATTAGTAGCTTCATCCATAATTTCTAAAACATTACGAGTTTATAGAATTAATGAAGAACATAATTTCCAAGTACCAACATTTCTAGTTCAATTCCCAACATCAACCATAACCCACAACCCGTCCACGGAGCCTCTAAGTACAACAGAAGAGTAATATAAAAATGCCGACAACAAGGCCCCGGCTATACCTAAAAACACAGTACATGAGAAACAAAAGATATATGACCCCGAAATGAAATGGGGCTCACCAAATCAGCTAAAAAGAGTGTACTGCTATCACTTATCAATGTCGTCTGCTGAAGAACCACCTGCATTCATTAAATATGCAACGCCCCCAGTAAAAGAGATGTTAGTACTGTCGAATAGCACTAGTATGTATAGCTAAAAATCCTCTTTCAAAATAGAATGCCCATATAAGAAAAGGCAACACATAGAAACAGCAAGTCATAATCAAAAATATCAATGTCCAGTTAAAACATAATAATTTTAAAAATACGAACTTCATATATAGTTTTGGTTGAGAGATCATTAGCACCGATATACCACCGTTTTTGTTAGCACGGAGTCCGATCACGCCCGATCAGCTAGGCCATCTCCCCACGGACAATGTGGTATGACATGTCATGCGAAAGAAAGTTGTTACCAAGAGTAGTACCACCATATGCGCAATATGGCATCTGATCTTCACCCGATCAGCTAGGCCGCCTTCCCACATATGCCGTGTGGGTTGAATTTTCCAATCCGCAAAGGTTCTAGTTTCATCCCAATTAAGAGGAATAATATCACAATTTTCAAAGATTCCAATTTCATCCCAAATAAGGGGAATAATCCCAATCCACCCCTACACCGGCACGTATAGTTTCAGGTGTGGGCTTTATGACCCACCCTTCCTCGGTATTGCTAATGATGCTCCCAAAAATAGTTTCGATTTGATTTGCAAACAGAAATATCATAAACACAATTGTAATCACCTCAACATCTTTCACATTGTATGAATTCTCATTAGCAATTCCAATCATTCACAACGACAATATTTTCTTGGCTCATTAGGCTATTCACAAGATTCTTTATTCCTGGCACGATGGTCGTATTTCATATTCCACACTTTCACCTCTTTCAAGTTCAAAGATCACCATCAAGTATCAACATATAGGATATTTCAGAAATCATATACTTCAAATCCATTTGAAATGGAAACTTCAAACACAAATGGTTTCTTCCCAAAGAATGAGGCATACCAACCAACAATGGAAACACACATGTAAAATCATAAACAGTCAATACACTATTTACTATTACAATACTCTTCCCCAGAAATAACAATGTACAATTTCAACACATGAGTATATAGAACTCGAATCACACTGGATATATTTATAAATCAAAGCATTAGTTAAAGCAGCCACTAATGGGCATGAATTTAGTACAAAAGCTTTTAGACAATTCTATCTTCGAAGTCATTTTTAAACAATTGAGTCTAGGATCATTTCACATTCTTTATCGCATCTTCTCAAATCATTTGCACTACTAGACACAATCATAACTTATATTCTTGGCACGTTGGCCACACTCCATATCCCCAATTAACTTATTTCACTTCCAACCATCTTTATAGATTATCAACAATAAGATATTTCCAAATCAAGACTTTAGGTACACATATGAGAAATTAAGAGTCTTAAGAATATTGAGATTTTCTCACACAATTTGGCATACTATCTTTCATTGAAACACGACTCAAAGCCATAACCTTTTAATACATAACCCATACTTTGAAACTTATGGAAACATTATGGAATTCAACTCCAAGAGAGAAAGTTTAGCCAACATACCTCAATCGAGCTTCCTTAACTCTAGAATGATCTGGAATTCTTAGCAATCCCGATCTATTTTGAGACATAACAAAATT
>AWOL01S0018870.1:0-34285 GCA_000715115.1 Nicotiana otophora | reverse complement strand
AGTCCGTTCTGCAGCACCCGAAGTCTCTCTTTTGCATTTACTTTCTGTCTACTCTATTTCAGATAGTAGTTTGGTGNGTAAGTAACTCCCACCCATTTTCAAGTTAGATTTGCGGGTTTTAGGTAGATTAAACATGGCAAGATTGTGAAAACTTGTGGGATTTGTGAAGAACCTAGGGTTTTTGTAAAAATGGGATTTGACCACGAAATGGATTATGGAATTAAGTAAAAATTATATATTTGAGTTCGTGAGGCTATGGGTAATATTTATCTTTGAAAATTTTTGGAATCCAGGCACGTGAGGGCGAATTTGAAGAAATCTTCCAATTTGGGTTGGGTGATTACTCTAATAGCTAAATTATGAAGTTTTGAGTATATATTGATTAAATTATATAATATTTTACTAGTTTCGGATTGTTCAGCATCGACTTGGAGGTTTTAGAGCGGATTAGTGGATCAGAAGTGAGCTTGAGAACGAGGTAAGTCTCTTGCCTAACCTTGTAAAAGGGAACTCATCCCCTTAGGTGTATTTTTGTTGTGAATTACATGTGTGGGTCTATGTACGCGCTATGTGACGAGGGTCTGTGTGTACCTATATTCCATGAGATGTTCGGGTCGTCCTAGATTTACATCATGCTTTAATTGTACTGTCATGCTTGTTGTGCATATTAATTATCTTAAATAGAGCTGAGACTAGAGATTTTAAAGTTGGAAACTTCCAAGTCAGATTTCTTATTTGGGGAAAGAATTGAGGAATACTTAATAACTCTGAGAAATTCTTGTCCTCTCGCGTCGCAAGTACTTCCGCGAGCGAGATAAACTTATCTATTCTCGTGGGAGCGGACCGTTCGCCTCGGCAATATAATATATGCATCTATGGTTCGTGTCGTTCAACCCTCGGCAGTGCACACAATATTTTGGATCGGGTCGTACGACCTCGGCATAAATCGTGCGTGATATCTTCTCCGAACCCGAGTACACTTGATATTATGTTATGGCTTAAGAGGTATAATTTATTTAATAACCGGAAGTGATTTGGAACTAGTATGTGTTAGATGAAGATTTTGGAATTTATTATCAGTTAAAGAATCATTTATTCACGGCTTGTTATTGTGTTATTATTGTTATTTCCATATCCATACTGTTTAGAGTTTCTGCATTTTATTATTGGCCCATAGTAAGTGTCAATGTTGACCCCTCGTCATTACTTTTTCGAGGTTAAACTGGATACTTACTGAGTACATGTTGTTTATGTACTCACACTACACTTCTGCACTAATCGTGCAGGATTTGAGGCAGGTGCATCTGGCAGCCATTCTGGCGCGCACACCCGATACCCCGAGGCTTAGTGGTGAGATGCTTCTGAGTCCGTTCTGCAGCACCCGAAGTCTCTCTTTTGCATTTACTTTCTGTCTACTCTATTTCAGATAGTAGTTTGGTGTTTTGTATATTCTACTAGTAGCTCATACACTTGTGACACCAGGTCTTGGAAATATGCTAGTAGACATTTGATGGTTTTTGAGTATTTATTACACCACACTTGCTCTCATATTTATTTACGGTTTATTTTATTAAAATTTTCACCTCTTACTTGGTTAATAAATAAAAATCAACTATTTCGAAATTGTTAAAAAAAAAAAAATACATGGCTAGTTCATCGTTGGCTTGCCTAGCAGCGACGTTGGGCGGCACCACGGCCTATAGGGTAAATTGGGTCGTGACAACACATAAGTTAGTGATTGGAGCAAAACATAACGAATTAACAATACTCAAATACTATGAGAACTTATATTAATGTGGTGGTTATATATGGTAAATAATTTACATTGAAAACCTTTCGTTGATATTAAACACTAAACCCAAAGAGAATAACAAGTGTCAATGAATTAAGGGCAAAGGAGAGAGTTCCACTCAAGGTCGATGCCCTCTTTGAATCCCCTGACACTTCAAAGTTCCCAAGGGTCTCAAGGCCCAGGGCAATGCTTGTGCCGGGGAGAGTATCCCAACCTAGAGTTAAACTCTACTCCTAAATACCCCTAGCCACTAACGAGTTATTTTTCCCTACAGGTTTAAGTGCCAATGAGGCTCTTTCAATGTAAACCAACTACCATAATACACCCTACCACAGAAGTATACTTCTTTCTTGGCAGAATATCATACGGACATAGAAACAATTTCATTTTTTTTATAACTGTATTTCCAATACTAAGTGAATGAAACACACGTTAAACAAGTCTGAAGGTAAGGTTCCAAACACACATAGAGGCATGAACACTATACTGTTACTGCTAACGAACCAAACACTTGAGATCACATCTTAAGGATAAATAAAGAGCACACAGTTCAGATATGCAGCAACACAGAAATACTGATGCCTTTGTCCTAACAGACTAATCACAGATTGGTTCAACTCAGGTCTTGTCACTAGCGCACACATAGGTTAACAATACTACTTGGAACTCTTTAAAGCATCAACAAAGGTTCATACAAACAGTCATAGTTAGCAACCTCTACAGATGTTATTAAAGATAGCAGAATATAACTAGAACTCTTTAGCATGACTACAGATTTACAGATTCATACATGGAATTCCTAAAGGTGCTTAACAGGATCACAAATTATCAATCTTACTTCATTTTAGAACTGATGGCAGAACTATATCTCCATAAGAGTACTAACCTTATATTGAAATAGGTAAACTATTATGTTTAAGCAGCAACAATAAGAAGTTTCTCTTAGGATTTATACACCAGGTTCAGCTCAAATTAACAGGGAAAGAGAGGACTGAGTGCTGTTTCAAAATAGTGTACAGGGATATGAAATCATGAAGACAAAGAGAGGTACATGCATCATTTCATTCAAATACACATAGATATTTCAAATAAAGTTATGATCTTACAAGGACATGGTGAGTTTCACTTATTATGAGACCAAGTCAGCAATGTCATAAAGGGGGTTAAAGACAAGGAAGATATTGTACCAAATATGTTTAACTCAGTTGTACGGACTAAGATTAGCATCTAAACATGATGTAGTTATCCTCAGCTTGTAAAACAGTTATCATTCAACTATAGCAAACATGACTATAACCTATTTTATGAAAGATAACTTGATCATAACAGAATATATGTAGAATGGTTACTGATGTTCATAAATGTTCACCTTAATGATATTGTTTCACACATAGAGATTTAGAGATGTAACTAACAGTTAGACACATACATAAGACTCTCACAATAATGACTCAGAAGCTGCTCTTAGAATTAGCAAACACTTATACAAAGCAGGAGAGCTGTCACGACCCAAAATCCACTATAGGTCGTGATGGCGACTAACGCCGCCGTCAGGCAAGCCAATAATGATTTACCAATTTGATTGCTCATTTTATTACTTTCAAAATCACAAATTTTAATAAGAAAAGGAGATTTACACTTCCAAGTCATGGGAACGTACAACATTTATAATTTATAAAAGAAATGAAAGGCGATAATAATGTACGAAACCCTAAGCATCAACTAGTATAATCCCAAAACCCGGTGTCACAAGTGCATGAGCATTTTCTAAGGAGTATAATAATAATACAATATTTGTCCAGAATATAAAAAAGATGAGATAAAATCGATGGGGACTCGGTGGACTGCGATGCGTAGCCTGGATTGCAGCTCACATAAAGTCTTCTCAACAGATGCGCATATGAGCCAAGATGATCAATAAATGAACCTGTCAGATCATGTACATTTAGTACAAAAATGCAGCATAAGTACGTAAATCAATGCGTACCTAGTAAGTATCTATCCTAACCCCGGAGAAGTAGTAACGAGGGGTTGACATCGACACTTACTAGAGTTTCTAATAAAATAATATAATAATTCATAACAGATATGAAGTGCACAACGATAGTGGAAAAAATTTGTAAATTTCATAATCTTTCAAATATTTTTTCAAAGTATAAAACTCTTGATTTTGTATTCTACCTTAACAGCTCAGAAAATGCCAAGAGTCAATATCAAATAAATAAGGAATACCATAAAAATGTCGGGCATCAGTGGGAGGTTTATCTCGTGAATATTTGGACTACTAGCGATATAACGCACGATTGTGCCAAGGTCATTCGACCCGATCCAGAATAATGTGTACACTGCCGAGGAACGAGTGGAGCGAACCATAGATGCATCTATTATACTACCGAGGCATTCAGTCTGCTCCACAAGAAAGGAAGGAAGTTACCGAATTACGAGACACGTGTTTACAATACAGTACATGAGCACATAACGAATATAATCTTTATCGTTTCTCAAATATCTCGCCCACAACTCAAAGTGTTAAGGCTCGGCCTAGTATACATATATTTATTTCTAAATCAAATTCAGTTATAAGTTTAATTAATTAAGCCAGCAGAACGAGTTCAAATAATGCAATTATTACATGATCCTAAGTCTACCCGGACATAAACATGCTTTAGCTGCATACGGACTCTCGTCATCTCGTGCGTACTCAACACCCATAACTAGTTGCACATAACAATAAATATCACCTAGGGGCAGTTTCTCCCTCACAAGGTTAGACATGAGACTTACCTCGCTCCGAAGTTCCATACCCGGCTCCAATGCCACTCAAACACCACAAACTGATGCCCGCCTCACCAAAACTAGTCAAACAAATATGAAAATTCATAAATATATACTCTATTACTCATAATTTAACAATTTATAAAAAATTTTAACTCCGCTCGAAAATTCAACCTTAAGTCAATGGTGTGGCTCACGTCTTGGAATCCGACAATATTATAAAATTCAAACACCCATTCAACCACGAGTCCAACCATACCAAAATTAGTCAAATCCGATCAAAACGCAACCTTCAAATCCTCAAATTATAGTTTATGAAGTTTCTACAATTTTTCCCAAATTTTCATCTCAAACTACTAATTAAATGATGAAAACAATAATATATTCATGTATATTACCCAAATCTGAGTTAGAATTACTTACCCCGATGAATTTCTTGAAAACCCCATGAATAATGGCCACAAATCGAGCTCCCATAAGTCCAAATGTGAAATAATGCTCTAACCCTCATTTATAAAATACAAAAATCTGATCTCCTATTGTGCTGACCGCACTTTTTTGTACAGCCCGCACATCCCAAGTCCCGCGGCCGCGATCTAAATTATGCGGTTGCACATCCACGGTGACTACACTATAAGGCTTCAGTAAATTTCCCATAACTTTCTATACAAATATCCACATGATGAATGGTTTACCTTTCTTGAAACTAGACTCAAAGGGCTACAACTTACATTTTTGGATCATCTCCAAATTCCTTATAGATTCAAAACTCTAAGCTTTTGAAGTGAGACAATCAAACCTGCAAATTCCCCTTTCTGCGGTTCGCACATTTCCTCTGCAGTCCGCAAATGGGGCTTTGCCTCAACACTCCAAAATGTGCCCTCCGCACTTCAACTGTTCCAGAATATCGAGTGCTGAAATGCCCAAACTCGTTTAAAACGCACCCCGAAACACACCCGAGCCACTCGGGACCCCATCTGAATATACCAAAAAGTCTTATAACATAACACAGACCTACTTGAGGCCTCAAATCACACCTAACAACATCAAAATCATGAATCGCGCCACAAATCAAACTTAATGAACTTTGAATCTTTCAATTTCCAAAACTCGTGCCGAAACGTATCAAATCAATCCGAAATGACTTCAAATTTTGCAAACAAGTCATAAATAACATAACGAAGCTACTGAAATTTCCGGAACCGAAATCCGAAATCGATATCATAAAAGTCAACTTCCGGTTAAACTTATGAACATTCCAAACCTTCAAATTTCCAATTTTTGTCGATTAGTGTTGAGACCTTCTAGAAATATCCAAATGAAATTTCGGGCATACGCCCAAGTTTGTAATCATCATACAAACCTATTGGAGCCTTCAAATCCTGATTTCGAGGTCGTATACTCAAAAATCACACCTTAGTCACTTCTTCAAACTTAAAGATTCTGAATCAACTCCGAACTTCCCAAAAATACAATTTCGACCAGACGTACAAGTCATAATACGTGAAGTGAAGCTACTCAAGGCCTCAAACTGCCGAACAGAGTGCTAGAGGTCAAAATGACTGGTCGGGTCATTACAAGACCACTTAAACACTTAAACTCCACATGCTTCATCTAAGTGATAAAGGATTAAACTACGAGCTTTCATGTCTGTTCTAGTTAGAATTATTAAACAACAACCTCGACTACATAACAACATGATGTAGAAGATAGTGTGGTAGGGATAAAGATTATGGAAGAATCATTAAAAGAAAATCTGAAGTCTAGGTAAACATGGGAAGTCATTATGGCATATTAAGAAAACTTAATCAGGCAAACTACACATCATCATGAACTGGAAATCACATACGTACACTAATGACAAATATCATAAACAAACAAAATTAATAAAAGACAGCAGCATGTTTATGATATTCGAATAAGATAATCAAAAGAGAAAAGGTGGAGGTATACTGACCTTCTCTAGGGCAGCAGACCAAACTGAGACTCTTTCTTAGCCGTATGGGATCAAGAGCTCGAACTCCGACCAGTGTAAGGCTCAGAAGCAGAAAAAAAATTAGAAGCTAGTTAGAAAACCCTAGCTTGATTCTTACTACTCAAAACTAAAATTGATATTTTTTCTTTGCTCATTAATTGATTTCGAGGTGTATCTTCCGTTGTTAGGTGAGAGCATTGAAGGCTCCTTTTATTGTGGCATTCAATGCCTCTAGGGTTCAACAAAATTCAAATTTGATAGTGGAAGATGATGATGAGCTGATGATGTGAGCAAAAAGAGTGAAATCAGAGAATAGTAGAAGGGAAAACAACGAGGATTTTTACCTGAGAAGAGAGAGATTGATTGTTGAAGGCAGAATACCATCGGTCAATACTTAAAACCCAAAGGTCACTGCGTTTGACCTTTGGGTAAAGAATCCTCATAATGAATCCTTTGAAAAACTCCACGCATGCTCCAATTTGACGGAGCAAGGGAGGATTTAAGCGATTTGAAGTTACGTCTTAAAGCTAGGGCTCCAGATTTGAGGGATTTTGAATTTAATGATGGAAATGGGAAAAATCGGCTAGATTCGTGGATGTAGGGGCAAAGGGGATGACTTGAAGACTAGATTTGTGACGTTGCACGAATTGGTGCAAGGTTTGTGATTGATTAGGGCTGATGGGGTTTGAGAGATGGAAGAGAGAAAAGGGAAATTAGGGCGGCTGTTTTAGGAAAGAATGAGCTAGGGTTGGGGGGTGTCTCCAAGTTAAGAATGGGATATGGAACGGGAGCCATTGGATTATTGTTATCAACGGCTCCGATATTTCGGAGATAAAAACGTTTATTGGGAAAAACAGACGATCGTTGGACTTCTTTTAATCTAATGGCAGAGATAAATTATCACGCCCCAACCTCGGTGAGCGCGACCGGCGCTCAACCGAGTGAACCCGGTCAAGCAAGCCTATTAAACCTTTCCTACCCGACTCATTCATAATCCAAAAAGGGATCGCATCACCATTTGTAAAACGGGGGAGGGGGGATCAGTTATATAAATATATAAACGTTGCTAGTTCATTTTTCCTTATATGCATTATGCCATAGTTGAGTTCCCAAAATATAACTCGATCCAACGACCACCCCAACCTACATACATGACCCACATAAATGTCTACGGAGCCTCTAAGAGTACAAAAGAGCAACATGACAATGCCGGCAACAAGGCACCATACCTCAAAATATGAAAACTTATACAAAAGAAGGACTACATGACCCATGGGAGAAATGGGGCTCACCAAGACTGCAGTGAGGAGAGAAGGAGAGCACCACCTATCTACGATCGGCATTATCTGCAATGGAACCACCTACATCCATTCAAAGATGTAGCGCCCCAGGCAAAAAGGACGTTAGTACTGTCGAATAGTACTAGTATGTAAGGCAAACACCAATCTTAGCAGAATGAAAAGTGAAACAAAGAGAAGGCAATCATAATAATCAATAAGAGTTCCATAGAAATACAAAGAAAACTCCAAGTAAGGGTCACATAGTTTCCAATTCAATCTTTCCATCTTTTTAGATTAATAATCTTTAGTGCCAAAGCCACAACTCACAATGCCACCACGTTTTTACACGGAGTCCGGTCTCGGTCCGACCGGCTAAGCCATCTCAAGTGAGACATATCCATATCCACAATGTAAATCAATAATTCCATCACAAATACCACCATGTGTACAGCATGGCATCCAATCTCGGCCCGATCGGCTAAGCCATCTCACTTGAGACATAACCTCTTTCAATTGTTCACTAAATTCACATTTCCTTCCCATCTTTCGTTACATGGACAAACAACCTTGTTTATTAAGTAGTTCTTGGCACTTGGGAACATTTTACAATTCAAGTCTTTCCTTTTTTATTCGTTCAAATAACATCATCATTCATGTCGATAAGTACCATCACATAAGGCATTTCACACATAAGGGAAGGAGCTTGGAAAATCATAATTACGTTCTCAAATAGCATGATGGCATGGTAACCATCTAAAACAATTAGGGAACATGAATCTTTCAATCCAACACACTTAGGCAAACAATTCTAGTATGATCAGGTTGGAACTTACACCCATTATTTGGACACCGGGAGTTCGATTCTGGGAAGAACAGAGTTAGCCATACATACCTCAATTTCGCTTCTTTGGGCTCTACAATTATCCGGAACCCTTAGCAACCTCAATCTATTTTAGCAATATACAAATTGAACCTAGAATTAGGAAACCGTTCATGGTTCTTACTCACTTTCTTTCCCCATACTCTTTATCACACATGCATGCAAGATAAACCACCCTCATACTCATAAAGTATCACCCTAGTACCACATTATAGCTATGTTTGAAATTTAGAGCTGGGGTGATGAAGCCTTACCTTTTAGGGTAAAGAATTTTGGTGCTCTACTTGAATATTTCCAAGGCTTTGAGTGATGATTGAAGATCAATTTGATGAAAAATTAGGCCCTCCCTCTTGAACCCTCTCTCTCTCACTCTAGAAGTATCAGAAAATGAGCTCAAAATAGACCTAAGGGGTGTTTTAACGGAATAGGGGTCGGGTTTTAAATTAAGAAAAATGGCGCCCCGACATCGCATAATAGTTATGTGGTCCGCAAAGTGATCGCAGAAATGGCCCTCAGAAGCCTAAACTTACGGCCCAGGTATGCGACCGATATACGGTCCGCATACTTATTCTGTGGTCGCATAATGCACCGCAAAACTCCCTCCACAAAAAACCAAGAGGGGTTATGCGATCGATTATGCGGTCGCATAATCGACCGCAAAACTGACCTCAAGTTGGCCAAACTTACTGCTTCACTCTGCGGCCATTATGCGGTCCGCAGAGTGACTATGTGACCGCATAATGGGCCACAGAAATGCGTTCTTCTGTGAAACATTTTTGTTTCAGTCCGTAGGATACTATTCAATCCAAAAAGTCTGAAGGAATCTATCTTGGCACCACGAAACCCCGAGTATTTTGGTTAAAATTTTTACGGATCCTTACATAAATCATCAATGAATATTGAAATAAAAGGAAAATATTAGTATAATTACTGACCGTTGATCATTTGGATAAACGGTCCAGACGAAGTGTGTTTCTTGTGTGAGTGTTTAAGAGAGATGATGTGGCACTTTGTTATTGGCTTAGACGAGATGGCCTCGATCACCAAGGTGGATGGGAGGGTAATTTTCAGACTAGGTCAGGTGAGATTGGGCTTATGTTTTGGGCTGAAATTGATGTAATAAATGACCATATTGCATTTCATGGGGCATTTGCAATTATAGCCTTATAGTTTTTAACCCCTTTAAAATTAATTTAATTAAACTTAAATAATTTCTTAAAAAATACAGTAAAATTATAAATGTCAAATATACTACTAATTATTGTAATTAATTGTTCAAAAATACTTTATTTTCTAAATTGCAACACTAATTTCGAACATGGTAATCTAATTAATCAAAATCTTAAGAAGTAATTCGCTAAATTAATTTCAAAAACCTCTATGGCATATTAAACATTTTAATAATATTAAAATAGTAAGTACATTTGTAATTACATATTATTAATGTTGAATGATTAATTTCAAAATTAATGCTTAATTAATTTGTAAAAATAGGTATTTATTAGCAAGAAATACTTTCAAATATTTAGTGCAAATTATTAAGTATAAGTATATTAATTTTAAAGGGAGGGTCAAAATTGGTCGTCAACAGCTGCGCCACTTTGACCGGAGACGATGAAAGAGTTTTCGAGCAAAGAAATTGAACTAAAGCAAATTTTATCCCGACTTTAGGCATACATCGCTGGAATGGCACGAAGATTATGAGCTGCAGGATTGGGAGTTAAGGAATATTCTGGGAGGATTTTGGGAAGAAATTTGGGGCTGAATTCTGGCTTTGAATTGCTTACATACCTCGAGCTTAACGAGTATCATGCCTCATGTAGTTCTGGAGTAAAGATTTTTTGAGAAAGCGATGCTTGCAGAAATTTCCCCAGTATCGTATTATGACGATACTGCGCGACGGAGGATTTGACACTCGTGATAGCTTGAATCTGCGGCTTGACTTGAAGGATTTGAAAATTTTGTGTTCCACTGGTCTTTTGTGATTGAACTTGGATCCTTGGCCCACTAATGAGTTTGTTGTCCCTCATAGAATTGTAGTTTGGTCTACTTCTTAGAAAGAGTTCCTCGTTGCGATGTTTGTTCCTGCAAAACAAATGAAATACACGCATACCAATATACTGTGGACTAGGCTATGAAGCGACTGATGTAATTCAGTCTACCCGGGAAATTGATTACATCTTTCTTGCTCTTCGGTGGTGGCAATTCCTGAATGGCCTTGATTCTTTATGGGTCCAGTTCTATCCCCTTCCTGCTTACAATGAAGCCCAATAGTTTTCCAGCGGGGACTCCGAACGCGCACTTTGCCAGGTTCAATTTCAAACTATACCTTCGCAGGCGTTCGAAATATTTCCTCAAATAGTACAAGTGCTCTAAACTTTTTCGAGACTTGATGATGACGTCATCCACATATACTTTGATCTCCTTATGAATCATGTCATGAAAAAGGATCATCATGGCCCTCATGTAAGTGGCGCTGGCGTTCTTGAGACCGAATGATATGAATCTATAGCAATAAACTCCCCAAGGTATGGTGAAGGTTGTGTTCTCTGCATCTTCCTCGTGCATCAAGATTTGTCGATACCGAGCGAAATAATCCACAAACAACTGCAGTTCATGCTTCGCGCAGTTGTAGATAAGGATGTGGATATTTGGCAGAGGGAAATCTTCCTTTGGACTAGCTTTGTTGAGATATCAGTAATCCACACATATTTTGATCTTTCCATTTTTCTTGGGTATTGGGACGGTATTTGCCAACCAGCTGGTATAGTTGGTGACCTTACTACATTTGCCTCTATCTGCTTGGTCACTTCTTCCTTTATCTTCAGACTTAAACCAGGTTTGAATTTTCTAGGTTTTTGCTTGACCGACGTTCTGGTAGAATCGGTGGGCAGTCGATGCGAGACAATGTCAGTGCTTAATCCCGGCATGTCATCATATGAACATGCAAACACACTGATGTATTGTTGGATGAGCTCAACCAGTTTTTTCTTCTGCTCGGCTTCTAGATGAATGCTGATTCTGGTTTTTTTCACGCCTTCACTTCCAAGGTTAACCACTTTCATTTATTCGAGGTTGGGCTTTTTCTAACTCTCCAGCTGTTCAATCTCCTGTGGGAGATTGTATGACATCATACTCTCATCATACTCCTCGTAATCTAGGTCGTTACGCTCGACGGTTTCGTTACATATCACAATCGCGGAATGCAAGTTTTTAGCATTTTGATTACTAAAAAGAAAAGCTAAGTATAAATGAAGCGGTAAATAAAGTTGCAATATTTTGAGAAAATGATTCTTTTTATTTAATCAAAAAAGGAACGTCTTAAGCGTTCAAAAGAGTCAAATGACAAAAGGTTACTGACACAATGTAGGCCTCAATTGACCGTGCGCTTTTCAAAAGAAAACTTTTACAGTTCCATACTACCAAGACTCCCTGTGAACCAAAGATGGACTGGAGGTCCAATTCCACAGCTCTTCCCCTAGTTCGGCATCCCTGATAGTCGGTGTCTTGATGTTAGTCCCTTCACAGCATTCTTCGATTATATTCACGAACAACTTTCCCATCTCGTCGATGATGTCATCTTTCGGTACTGAACTCTGACCTGGACTTGAAACATGCCCTGGCACAAAAAAAAATTTCTTGGTCGGTATGAGCTTTCCCAATCGAAGGCGGATATCCTATACCGGCCCTTCTTTTCTACCCGTTAGGTTTAATTGGCTCAGTGATCCCGTCCGACATGGCTCCCAGCCCTATTCCTGGCCTGTATCCATATTTCATCATCTCCCTCATAGCCATCTTGGATCTATACGGCGACTGCATTCCCAAGTTTTGTTCAGTCTCTTTCATTTTGGTAGTTTGCATGATTTCCACTGCATGGAAAGCAACTCCATCTAGCCCTTCAATGAATAGAATAACATGCTCCAAATAAGCGGAGTGACCCCAATCACTGTGGATCTCCTGACATCCCCACTCAAATTTTATGCATTGGTGTAAAGTGAATGGGATGGCCCCTGCCATATGTATCCATGGCCTTCCTTGCAGCAAGTTGTAGGAGGAAGAGATATCCATTACTTGAAACAATATGGGAAATTCGACCGGCCCGATATGCAAGGCCAAATAAATTTTTCCGACGCCATCCATCTGCGAACCATAAAAGGCCCTCACCCTCACGTGGCTTTCCTTGACTTCCCTTAAATGGATTCCTAACTCTCGTTGGATAGAGAGCGGGCAAATGTTGACTCCTAACCCTCCATCGACCAGCATTCGGGATACCACTTTATCCCCACATTTGACAGTGATATGAAAAGCTTTGTTGTGACTTGCGCCTTCGGCAGGAAGTTCATCTCTTATGAAAGTGATTATATTTGCTTTGACCATTTTCCTAATTGTCTCGGCTAGCGCCTCACTGGTGGTGTTGCTTGGAACACTTACCCCACTTAGTATTTTTAACAGGGCATCCTTATGATTGTAGGAACTCATCAACAAATCCATGATTGATATTTGTGCTAGGGTTTTCTTCAATTGCTCCTCCACGGAGTACTCTTTGGTGGACATTGTCTTCCAGAACTCGGCGGCTTCTGGGTCTATTATGTTCCTTCTTTGAATTTGCTCCCTTACCAAGTTCCCTCGATTGGAATATTCAGGAGCATAGCATCTCCCAGACCTAGTCATACCATGGTCTATGGCAGAGTCTGTCATTTTGGCCTTTCCGTTCTGCCGGTACGTCCATGGGATGATTTTGTATTCCCGACTCTCTTTGTCTTATGCAGCAATGACAGGTTGTCGCTGATAAGTCTGAACTGTCATTGTAGGTCTCACTTGTACTGTAATCATTGGAGCCCTTTGAGGAGGGATCCGAGCGGCTTCTATATTTTCTATAGTGATAATGGTTCCCTTTAGCTCATATTCTTCATCTAATGTGATCATATTGAACCCCTTATTTCGGTGATTTGGTAGTGGGTTGCGATTTACATTGGGCGACGACGGAGTGCACTGAATGGCTCTGCTCTTGATCATTGTTTCAATCTCATTTTTTAGCTTAAAACAATCTTTTATATCATGCCTAGGTACATTGGAATGGTACACGCACCTTTTAGTTACATCAAAATACTTGGAGGGATATTCAAGAACCCTTCCTTCCATTGGATGTATCAATCCTGCTCTTCTTAATCGACTAATTGGGCCAGAGGCTCAGCAATTGGGGTATATTCTAGGACCCCTCTCTTCAAAATTGGGACGAGGGCGTGGTGCATAAGCGGGTCAGTTTTGGTGAGTAGTAGTTTGGACAGGAGTATATGGTCGTTGTGGGTTTGGGTTGTTATTGGCTCGAGGAGGGTTGTATTGTGGTTAAGGATGATAATACCACTGGGTGTTATAGACTGGAGCATAAGTGGGTGGTGGTGAATGATTGTTTGGGGAATATGAAGTGTTTCTGTGATGTGGGTTGGTTTGATAGTAAAGGACGACTGCAGAGACCTCCTCTTTCTTCTTCTTTCCGCTACCAATTGACCCTGATTGGATGGCCTTGTTGGCTGCTTGCAATGCCGCCATGGATTTTACTTTGCCAGATTTTATGCCATTTTCTAAGAAATCTCCCATCTTGACCAGCTCGGGGAATTTCCATCGCATCATTCCCATCATGTTTTCGAATTATATCCCTTCATGAGCTCTGATGAAATACTTGGTTAATTCACTGTCGTCCAACGGAGGTTTCTCTCTGGCGGCCTTTGACCTCCAACGACGTGCATATTCTTGGAATGACTCAGATGGTTTTTTCTGCAGGTTTACCAGTGTGAACATATGGGTAGTGATCTCTGTGTTGAATAAAAAGCAATTCATGAAGTTCTCTGCCATATCTTATCACGTTCTCTAGTTTTGCGGATCCAGTCGGGTATACCAGGTGAGCACTTCTCCCGTCAGGCTCCTTATGAATAACTTCATCCTTAGCTTTTCATTACTGCCCACTCCGACTAACTTGTCACAGTATGCCCTCAAATGTGCGTGGGTATCACCCGTCCCATCGAAGATATCAAACTTTAGAGACTTATACCCTGCTGGCATATCCACATCCGGATGGATACATAGATCCCCGTAGTACAAACTTTCACTTCCTTGGGCGACTTGGAGGTTCTTTATTTATTTTCTCAAGATTTTTAGCTGCTCAAACATTGACTCCTCTTCTTTACGCTTGGCTTCCCTCTCCATCTCGGCATATTGCTCAATCTCATAAGGCACCCTGACCATGACAGACACTTTAAAGGTAGGTTCAGACATGGCATATACATGGGGAACATATCGCTCATGAGCGGTGGTATCACCACATGTATGTGCTAGTTTGGGTGAGTGGTAAAAGTGACTCCGTCACGAGGAGGAGTGTGAGTTGCATTGGTGGTAATAGGCGGGTTTTGTGGTGCCTGAACGTACTATGGTACGTAGGGAGTGTAGATAGGGGGATTTGGTGGGTTTTCGGGGGTTACTGGAGGTATGACCTGAGTGGTAGGGACTGAAGTTAGGGTGTTGTTGTTTTGGTGTGATGTGGAAGGAAAGTGGCCAGCGATTGAATCCAAATAAGGAAAACGAGGTGGTTGAGGAAGCGTTGTCACGGCCAGATGTGCTAGTTCCCTGATATGTTGTACTTCATCCCTTAGAGACTCCATTTCCTAGGACATTCTGGCCAGGTGTTCATCATTCCTGGTATCGTCCTTCTCCCACGATTGCCCTGAACCACCATACAATCTAAGATCAAAGGGAAAGATGTCAGCTATAGAAAACCCGACTGAACATGCTCTACCAACTTTCTTTTATTTTTAGGGGTAATAATTAAGCAATAGAAAAAATAAGAAAACAAATAAGAAAAGAAAAAGAAATAGGATTCAGACTCTTCATTTATACAACTAGGAGATCACATAGAGCAATTAATTCATACATTAAGGCTAGAGTGTTTTCCTAGAATTCGTGGGGACCTCTTATTGCCGGAGGTAGACCTAAATTGTCGATGTTTGACAAACATTTAGACTTGGACAACTTGCCCTTTTGGAAAGTAAAAGAAAACTGGGGATAGGGTACAAACTGGGAAAGAAGAGGAAATTAACCAACTTCTAGTAGCCATCCGCGGAGTCGTTTCCCATCTCCTCTTCCTCTTCTGGTTCTTCTTACGGATATTCCTCCGGATCTTCTTCAAACTCCTCCTCGTCATCGTTGAACTCTGACCCCTCCCCTGGATCCTCTTCTAGCTCTTTACTAGACTCTATTTAGATGCACTCCACTACCCCGTCATCGTCTTCAGCAGGTGGCAACATGTGATCGATGGATCCTGGGACCACTTGACAGGGCATTGAAGTAGTCACAAGGTAATGCGGTAGGATCTCCTAATAAATTTACAAAGCAGCCACTTCGTCCTCTAGTTAGGCTATACCCTCTTTGCTTAGCCAGGCCAACTCGTCTTCCTCGCCGATCCAGACATAATACTCAGGATTGCACCACGAGTTTTGACCCATTAACATTGTGACCAGGTCGTTCCACTCTTCTTGGAGCCTTTTTATCCTAGGGATCAGAATCTATCTGTTGTACTCATCCTCGTATAGCATTGTCCTGGTCCATAGAGGCATATCCTGGATCATTCCTAACTGTCTGAGAACCCGCATAGGTGAGTATGATTGAATTCCCTCAAGTTTGATCAGCTCAATGAAGTATTTCTGAGGAATCCTTAAGATTTCTCTTCCACATAACAATGATAGCTTCCAGTTGATCCATTCTCCACTCAGATTGGTCAGCATTTCCCTCCAATCTTCTTGCCCATGTGGGGAAACCTAATGTTCATTCTCGTTGTGGCTACGGATCATGTTGCTGATGCCCATAAAGTAGTCAATGGTGGCCTCTTGCTGGAAGAAATGTTCGGTAGCCCAGATCTGAAGCAGCAAGTTACAACCCTTGCAGAAATCATTCCCCCGTGCACATGCGGACAAAGCCCTCGGCATCTCAGCTAGCACCATCGGCACCAAAGTAGCTTGAAGGTTTCCACAGAAGGTCGCTAGAACCACGGGTAATAAGTTGATTTTTATCCGACCCCTTCTCTGCCGGAAAACCAATAATCCCAACAGTGCCAATGAGAAGGTGATAGGCCTAAGACTCTCCCATGTTGCGTGATCACATTGAAACTCTCCCGAATACCACTCATAGATTTCACGGTTTCCAAACCTGTCGAACAGCTGGTCGAGGCTCACCCATCCGTCCTCGATATTTCTCAGACCCCGACTATTAGCCAGTCCTAATCATCCAAGAACCGGTAACAAGGCATAGTAACTGGTAGTATTGGTTTCCTTACGTTGAACGTGAGCTCCGTGAAACTAGTAACTTCCTCCAATGTCGGTACTAACTCACAGTTAGCAAAGCGGTCAGTGCCCCCAAGTGTGTCCGAATCTCATCTCCGTGTTCCCGGTGAATGTTCTTCCACCACTGCTTCAACTTGTGCGGCGCTCCCATCACCATGTTAATCTCAGGGATGTTTTGGTTGATTTCCATTTTCTGAGGTGGGTAAAAGAAATTTGTTTGGTAAGTGTTTGCTTCGAATCTTTAAGTGTTTTGTCAGGTTTGTTTGTCTTTCCACATAAGTCATGTCATTGGGTGCATGACCCATTAACATTAGAGTGACTTTTCTAATTGTGTCTTGATGCCAAGGACCGAGTCACCTAAGGTTTATGCAATGTGGCCTATTCTTGCTAGAGTAGAGTGTTTCCTACTTTTGAGTTGGACTAAAGGCTGCGAGAAGTTATGTCAGTTGACCTGACAAAGCCTTTCTCTGAAACTAGAGAGTTTTGAAAAGAAGGTTCGGAGGGGTGTAAAAGACAACCCTCGCGTGCCATTGTGTGTGATAGTGTACGGCCAAGACTCAATACAAAGAAATGTGATGACAGTGTATATATAAAGCAGTAACAGATAAGAGTGTGGTAATAATAAGTATAAGCATAAAGAGCAAATAAAGCAGGTAAGCACGTTATTGCAAATACAATTAAAGCAATGCACAAATAAATCTAAATGCCAAATTTAGTCTAATTCTGCTAAGGTCAGAACCTAAGTGTGAAATCCCCAGCATATTTGCCATGTTGTTGCACCCTATTTTGCACTAGTCAAAACAAAATTTAACTTATGGTTTCTCTGTTATTGATGAAAGAGAATCGCTACCTTATATTTAAAGGTATACTAGGGTACCTATTTAATTACTAAGTTGTATTCTTTATTAGTCTGCTAACTGGTGAGATTATGGGTAAGGGTTCTTATTCTTATAATGGGAAGGTGTTAGGCACCCCTTAACATATACCTGAGGTAGCTCCATAGGACTTAGACTAGATTTGGAATCAATTATTTGCACTATGCCTTAACTAGTTTCAAAAGAGAGTACGACTTACTGTGCATTAGGACATAATACTTACGAAAGTAGTATGTAGTTTAAAGGAGGTATGAATTTATAGAGGAATCTTGAAAAATAAAGTTAGTGTATGTATGCTTGAAAAGAGCTTTTAAAAGAGTATATAAGGTGTTTGTATTTTAGAAAATATGTGAAAAGAAAAATCTAAACTAAAACACTTTGTTCCTAAAGCATGGAAGTTCATATTACTCTGATGAGATAAAGGTGTTATGAAAGTAAGCCTAAGATGTACCTTGGCTTTTAGATATTAGAGTTGAAAAATACCATTTGAAAATCCTTATATTTTGGGCGACAACACCTTCGTTTCAAAATGATTTGATTTCCCTTTTGAAGATCAAACTTACGATTCAGTTCTGTTTTTCCTTTTTGAAAGAGGACCTGCCGTCTCTTGCTAAGAATTTGGGCTTCAAAATCTTTAAGAAAATTTATCGAAAACATAGCAGAACAACTTATAATTAGCGAATGTATGATTAGTTACTAGCTAATGCTTCTTTTAATCCTAGGTTCTTTAAGGCTTGCCTAAGTTTTATATGACTTAAGATATAAAGTAAAGAATTCAATCCAATATATAATTGTTATATACATGTGAGATAAAATAACAACAAGAACATAGCAAAATAAGACAGAGCAGTAAGGCTAAGGCAATGAAGCAATAAATAATAAAGGAGTTTAAAGGAGAGGATTGAACTCTGATATTTGGGCCTCAAAGAGGAAGGCCCGGCGATACAGGGACGGGCAACAGCTGACTCTGGACCTTCTAAGATATAGCAATACTGGATTTGGGCCCGAGTTCCTTAAGAACTCAACAGGCAGAAACCAAATGTACATGTAAAAAAAGAAGGTCATTAGATACATATTATGTATATTCAATCATGCATGAAACACATAATTAAGTGATTGGAGCAAAATATAAAAAATTAACAATACTCAAATACTATGAGAACTTATACTAATGTGGTGGTTATATATGGTAAATAATTTACATTGAAACCTTTCATTTTCATTAAACACTAAACCCAAAGAGAATAACAAGTATCAATGAATTAAGGGCTAAGGAGAGAGTTCCACTCAAGATCGATGCCCCCTTTGAATCTCCCAAAACTTCAAAGTTCCCAAGGGTCTCAAGGCCCAGGGCAATGCTTGTACCGGAGAGAGCAGCCCAACCTAGAGTTAAACTCTACTCCCAAATACTCCTAGCCACTAACGACTTATTTTTCCCCATAGATTTAAGCGCCAGTGAGGCTATTTCAATGTAAACCAACTACCATAATACACCCTACCACAAAAGTATACTTTTTTCTTGGAAGAATACCATAAGGACATAGAAACAGTTTTGATTTTTTTATAATTGTATTTCCAATACTAAGTGAATGAAACACACGTTAAACAAGTCTGAAGGTCAGGTTCCAAACACACATAGAGGCAGGAACACTATACTATTACTGCTAAAGAACCAAACACTTGAGATCACATCTTAAGGATAAATAAAGAGCACATAGTACAGATATGCATCAACCCAGAAATACTGATGCCTTTGTCCTAACAGACTAATCACAGATTGGTTCAACTCAGATATTGTCACTAGCACACACATAGGTTAACAATACTACTTGGAAATCTTTAAAGCATCAACAAAGATTCAGACAAACAGTCATAGTTAACAACCTTTACAGATGTTATTAAGGATACCAGAATATAACCAGAACTCATTAGCATGACTACTAGTTTACAGATTCAAACATGGAATTCCTAAAGGTGATTAACAAGATCACAGATTATCAATCTTACTTCATCTTGGAATTGATGGCAGAACCATAACTCCATAAGAGTACTAACCTTATATTGAAATAGGTAAACTATTATGTTCAAGCAGCATCAATAAGAAGTTTCTCTTAGGATTTACAGGCCATGTTCAATTCAAGTTAACAGGGAAAGAAAGGACTGAGTGCAGTTTCAAAACAATGTGTAGGGATATGAAATCATGAAGACAAACAGAGGTACATGCAGCATTTCATTCAACTACACATAGATACTTCAAATCAAGTTATGATCTTACAAGGACAGGATGAGTTTCACTTATTATGAGACCAAGTCAGCAATGTCATAAAGGGGGTTAAAGACAAGGAAGATATTATAGACAAGGAAGATATTGTACCAAACAACTTTAACTCATCTGTACAAACTAAGTGGGCGTTTGGACATAAGAATTGTAAAATTCCAAAAACAAAGTGAAAAACATTTTCAAGTGAAAATTGTATTTGAAAATTAGAGTTGTGTTTGGACATGAATATAATTTTGGATTGTTTTTGAAGTTTTGTGAGTGATCTGAGTGAAAATTTAGAAAAACTACTTTTTGGAGTTTTTTAAATTTTCAAAAAATTTCAAAATGCATCTTCAAGTGAAAATTGAAAATTTTATAACCAAACGTTGATTTCGAAAAAAACTAAATTTTTTTTGAAAAAAAGTGAAACATTTCTTATGTCCAAACGAGCTCTAAGATTAACATCTAAAGATGATGTAATAATCCTCAGTTTGTAAAACAGTTATCATTCAACTATAGCAAACATGACTATAACCTATTTTATGAACGATAACTTGATCATAACAGAATATATGCATAATGGTTACTGATGTTCATAAAAGTTCACCTTAATGAGATAGTTTCATACATAGAGATTTAGAGATGTAACTAACAGTTAGGCACGGACATAAGACTCTCATAATAATGACTCAGAAGCTGCTCTTAGAATTAGCAAACACTTATACAAAGCAGGAGAGCAATTAAACACTTCAACTCCACATGCTTCATCTAAGTGATGAAGGATTAAACTACAAGCTTTCATGTCTGTTCTAGTTAGAATTATTAAACAACAACCTCAACTATAGAACAACATGATGTAGAAGATAGTGTGGTAGGTATAGAGACCACAGCAGAATCATTAAAAGAAAATCTGAAGTCTAGGCAAACATGAGAAGTCATTATGGCAGATTAAGAAAACTTAATCATGCAAACTATTTGGATTCAAGAATGGAAATCATTAAGGTCACATAACAACTTAATCAATACCAATTAAAGATACTTAAAAAGCATGACAAATGACCTCAAATTATCAACACATCATCATGAACTGGAAATCACATATGTACACTAATGACAAACATCATAAACGAACACAATTAATAAAAGACAGTAGCATGTTCATGATATTCGAATAAGATAATCAAAAGAGAATTTTGAAAACTATTGATTGCCAATCCCCAGCAACGGTGCCAAAATTTGATGAGCGCAAAACACAACACGAAATTAATGCTCGCTAGCCTAAGATAGTATAGTTAAATTATCGTCTCCACAGGGATTAGATTTAAATGATGATCTAGTAATTTCTAGTTTAACTGCCATTCAGGGTGATCAAAATTTGATTGGAATGATTACGAACAACGATTAACTACTAAAATAAAGCAATTGATAATTAACTGCAAAGAACTATAGATCAGCAAAGTTGGTTTCTTATCAATGTGAGGAATAAGGGACGTGACAGGATAGGTGCAAGATAGCTATTTAGGATTAAACTCTAGTTTAATTCACTCTAATATTCTAATGATTCTCACGAATTCACACGATGATTAGTTCAAACGTGTAGTCTAGACTCCTCTCTCGATTAAGTTTTAACTCTACAAGGTGAACTAATATAAGCACTGTGAAAGTATGCAAGCATGCATTAATAGATTAGTCTTTAGGAAAACACCTCTCAAATATTCTCCTAACTTGATTCAATCAACAATTCAACAAGCTCTTTCAATTACTTAAGAGAATCACTACATTAAACCAAACAAAATAATGCAAACATACTCACCAAAATATTACTCTTTCGATTAAATAAATCGGTGAATAAAGTTGCAACAATTCAAAACTCCATAAACGAATTCAAGCAAGAACTAGAGTTAAAATCCACAAATATTTATCAAAACACCATATCCGTCAAACCCTAAGGTAAACTACTCTATAATCATGAAGGAAGTCATCACAAATATAATTAAAGAATAAGGAAGCATCAATCTAACATTACAATCCAAACTCCCGTATTGAATTAATGGAAAGATGATGAAATCCTGAGTCTTGTAGCCTCCAATGCTCTCCCAGAGCTTTCAAGGTCAAAAGTCCTCTAAAAATCATGTTTTTGGTGTATTTATATCATATAGGAATGAGCCCGGACGAAAATATCCTTTCCTAGCCGAAGTAGGATAAATACTCTGTAAGAATTGTGCATGCACGGCGCTGGTGCGCCGCCCCACGTGGTGCGCTTGTGGAGAAGTTCAAAGAGTTGATTTTTACACTCTGCAAGAATTTTGCACTAGCGCCCCGCACCCCGCTATGCATGGCGAGGCGCGGTAGTGTAGTTTTCTCAGAGTAATTTTTGTTTTCTCACTTTTTGACATCTAGACTTGGTCCTCGACCCCCGAACATGATTCTGGCTTAATTTCTTAGGCTTATACTGAGACTTCAAAGCTCCAACTTGTTCAAATTAGCTCCAAATTATCTTAATAACTCGGAATCATTTCCTGCAAGGCATAAAATACGTAATAAGCATAAATCACCATTATTTAAGATCAAGCCCAAGTAAAATGTAGTGATTAGAGTACAAACTATGACTAAAATACCGGTTTCTAGCCTACCATCAACCCTCCGCGATTGCTACTATCCTTCTGTGATTTCGATGAACACCAGAAGACAGCTGATACAAAACAAGGAGAAATGGTACAAAACCACCTCGAAACACACCCGAGGCCCTCGAGACCCTTTCCAATCACACTAATTAATCCCAAAACATAACACGGGGCTGCTCGAGGCCTCAAATTACATAAAACAACATCAAAACCATGAATCACGCCTTGATTCAAACCAAAGGAACTAATGAACTTTCAACTTCCACGACTCATGTCGAACAATATCAAATCAACTCGGAATGATCTCAAATTTTGCATATAAGTCCCAAATGACAGAATGTACCTATGCCAACTACCAGAACCAAAATATGAACCCGATATCATCAAAGTCAACTCCCGATCAAATTTATGAATCTTCCAAACCTTCAACTTTCCAACGGTCACCAAAAAAGCATCAAATCAAGCTACGGACCTATAAATCCAAATCCAAACATACGCCTAAGTCCAAAAGTACCATACCAACCTATTGGAACCATAAAAACACCATTTCGGAGTCGTCTACACAAAAGTCAAACTCTGGTCAACTCTTACAACTTAAGCACCCAACCTTGAGACTAAGTGTCCCAATTCAATCCAAATTTTCCCAAGAAGCTAAGCCAACCAACCTCGCAAGCCAGATAACATAAAATGCCAATAATTTAAAACATCATTTTGGGGAAATGGGGCTCAAATACTCAAAACAACTGGTCGGGTCATTACATTCTCCTCCTCTTAAACTAACATTCGTCCTCGAATGGGTCAAGAATCATATCCGGGGTCTCAAAAAGGTGAGGATATCTACTCCGCACCTCCTGATCGGTCTCCAAATTAGCCTCCTCAACCGGTTGACTTCTCTACTGAACCGTCATCGATGTTATATTCTTCGACCTTAACTTTTCAACCTGCCGGTCCAAAATGGCCATCGACTCCACATTATAAGTCAAATCCTCATCCAGCTACACCGTGCTAAAGTCTAATACATATGACGGATCCCCATAATATTTCTAGAGTATGGAAACATGAAACACTAGGTGAACTCCCGATAAACTAGGTGGCAAGGAAAGTCTGTAGGCCACCTCTCCAACTCTCTCTAGCACCTCAAAAGGACCAATATACCGAGGGCTCAACTTGCCCTTCTTCCCGAACTTCATCACACCCTTCATGGGAAAAACTCTGAGTAGAACATTCTGACCCACCATATATGCCACATCGCAAGCCTTCCTATTAGCATAACTCTTCATCCTGGACTGCACTATACTAAGCCACTCCTGAATCAACTTCGCCTTCTCCAAAGCATCACGGACCAAATCTTTGCCCAACAACCTAGCCTCCCCAGGCTCAAACCAGCCAACTGAAGAACAACATCACCTCCCATATAAGGCCTCATACAGAGCCATCTGGATACTCGACTAAATAGTTGTTATTGTAGGCGAACTCTACTAACGGTAGAAACTGATCTCATGACCCCAAAAATCAATGACACAGGCTCGTAACATGTCCTCCAATATCTAAATGGTATAGTTGGATTGTCCGTCCGTCTAGGGATGAAACACCGTACTCATCTCGACCTGTGTCCCTAACTCTCACTGCACTACTCTCCAAAAATGCGATGTAAACTGTGTGCCTCGATCCGAGATAATAAACACAGGCACACCATGAAGACGAACAATCTCTTGAAGATAAATCCGAGCCAGCTGCTCTGAAGAATAGGTAGTCATGACTGGAATGAAGTGTGTAGACTTGGTCAGTCTATCTACAATGACCCACACAACATCAAATCTCCTCAAAGTCCGTCTAAATTCAACTATAAAATCTATAGTGATACTCTCCCACTTTTACTCCGGAATGTTTATCCTCTGAAGCAATCCACCTGGTCTTTGATGCTCGTACTTCACTTGCTGATAGTTAAAATATCGAGCAACATACTAAACAATATCCTTCTTCAACCTCTGCCACCAATAATGCTGCCTCCAGTCCTGGTACATCTACGCAGCACCCATATGAATAGAATACCGCGAGCTATGAGCCTCCTCAAGTATCAACTCTCGTAACCCATACACATTAGGCACACAAATACGGCCATGAAGCCTCAATACCCCATCCTCACCAATAGTAACCTCATTGGCATCACAGTGCTTCATCATGTCCTTTAGGACAAGCAAGTGGGGATCATCATACTGACACTCCTTGATGCACTCAAACAAAGAGGACTGTGATACAACACATGCAAGAACCCTGCTAGGCTCCGAAATATCCATCCTCACAAACTTGTTGGCCAAAGCTGAACATCCAAAGCTAACGGTATCTCCTTAACTGGAATAAAAGTAAGACTCCCCATGCTCTCAGCCTTCCTAGTCAATACATCAACCACCACATTGGCCTTCCACGGATTATAAAGAATGGTAATATCTTTGTTCTTCAATAGCTCTAATCACCTTTGTTGCCTCAATTTCATATCTTTTTGCTTGAATAGGTGCTGGAGACTCCAGTGATCCATGAACACCTCACAAGACATTCCAGAAAGATAGTGCCACCAAATCTTAAGCGCGTGAACAATGACTACTAACTCCAAGTTATGCACATGGTAGTTCTTCTCATGGGGATTTAACTGGTACGAAGCATAAGCAATCATTCTCCCCTCCTGCATCAACACGTACCCAATTCCAATTCATGAAGAATCAGAATAGATGGTATAAGAACCCGTTCCCGAAGGCAAAACCATAAATGGCGTTGTAGTCAAGGCAATCTTGAGCTTCTGAAATCTCTCTTCACACTCATCAGACCACCTGAACAGGGAACCCTTCTGCGTCAATCTAGTCAACGGGGCTATTATAGATGAAACTCTCTTCACAAAACGGTGATAATACCCAGCCAACCCAAGAAAACTCCAAATTTTAGTAGCAGTAGATGGTCACGGCCAATTTTGAACTGCCTCAATCTTCTTCGGATCCACCTTAATCCCCTCACTAGATACCACATGACCCAAGAATGCTACCGAGTCTAACCAAAACTCGCACTTGAAGAACTTAGCATATAACTTCTTCTCCCTCAAAGTCGGGAATACAATCCTCAAGTGCCGCTCATAATCCTATCGGCTGCGAGAATACACCAATATATAATCAATGAAAACTATCATGAAGAAATACATATAAGGCTAAAATATGTTGTTCATCAAGTGCATGAAAGCTGATGGGGCATTGGTCAACCCAAACGACATCACCAAAAACTCATAATGGCCATAACGGGTCCGAAAAGCAGGCTTCGGAATATCTGAAGCCCTGATCTTCAACTGATGGTACCTCGACCTCAAATCAATTTTTGAGAATACTCTAGCACCATGAAGCTTATTAAGTAAGCCATCAATACGCGGTAGTGGGTACCTGTTCTTGATAGTAACCTTGTTCAACTACCTGTAGTCAATGCACATCCTCATAGAACCATCTTTCTTCATCACAAATAGAACTGGTTCCCAAGATGACACACTAGACTTGATGAAACCCTTATTAAGCAATTCATGTAACAGGTTTTTCAATTCCTTCAAATCCACTAGTGTCATATGATATTATGGAATAGATATGGGCTGAGTGCCTACTACCAAATCAATACTAAAATCAATATTCCGGTCGGGTGGCATGCCAAACAGGTCTACGGAAAACACATCTGGGAACTTCCTCACTACTGGAACTGACTCAACGGTATGAGTATTGGCACCAACATCTCTCACAAAAACCAAATATGCCAAATACCAATTCTTAACCATCTGTTGAGCCTTCAAAAAAGACACGACTCTACTAGGAACATGATACATGGAGCCTCTCCACTCCAACCTCGTCAACCCCGGCATAGCCAATGTCACGGTCTTAGCGTGACAACCAAGAATAGTGTGATATGGTGACAACCAATCCATGCCAAAAATCACATCAAAATCCACCATGCTGAGAAATAAAAGATCAACTCTAGTCTTATAACCCCCCAATGGTCACCATACAAGACCGATATACACGATCTACCACAATATAATAACCCACCGGTATAGATACATAAACATGCATATCTAAAGAATCACGAGACATATCCAAATAAAGAGTAGAGTAGGATGACACCTAAGAATAAGTGGAACCAGGATCAAATAACACTGCAGCATCCCTGTGCATACGAAAATAATACATCTGATCACGGCGTCGGAAGAAACTGCCTCTGGCCTGGAGGGAAATGCATATCAACGAGCTTGTCCACCTAATTGGCCTCTCCCTCCAGGGCAGCCTTGTCACGTACAACCTCTACCCCGAGCTGGCTGAGCGGGTGGTGTAGCAACTAGTGCGGGAGTCATAGCCTGGCCTCCCTACTGCACGGGGCCTTCGTGAAAACAGGGTCAATACCTCCTCACATTCCCCAACTCCCCACACTCGTAGCAACCTCGAACTGGGAATGAATACGTGGCCTGAATCAGACCCCATGAACTAGAATAACCATTGGAAGAACCCGGTACTGACGAACCTTAAACCGATGGAGTACGATAAGAGCTTTGAGCTGGGAGTGCACCGAACAAAGATTGTACTGAAGCTCCTCTAGTAGTTGGTGAATGATAAACTGGTCTACTAGACATGCCCCTCACAAACCAACCTTGGCCTACAGATGAGACACTAGTGAATCCTCAAAATGACGAGGCCTCATGTCAGAGATCGTCTCACTACTCTGACCTCTGATTCGCTCGATCCTCCTCGCGATCTCCACAACCCGAGTAAATATCATCCTCGGTCTCTCTGGCCATCTATATCTAGAGACCATATATAAGATTATCTATAAACCTCTGCACCATGTCCCTCTCAGTAGGGATCAGAATAGCTCCATGGTGTGATAAATCTATAAATCTGGTCTCATACTGAGTAAAAATCATTCTACCCTGCTGGAGGCGCTCAAACTGACTGTGAAAGTTCCCTCTCTGAGTGAAAGGGATGAACTTCTCCAAGAATAGCTGTTAAAACTAAGCCCGAGCGAGAGGAGGTGAACATGCTGGTCTGCCCCGAGCATGATCCTACCACCATATTTTGGTAGAGCCATGCATCTGAAACATTACAAAGTTAACTTTGTCGGACTCCATTTTACCCATGTTGCGCAATACCTCATGGCAATGGTCCAAAAACTGCTGGGGGTCCTCAGAAGGTGTACCACCAAAGAGAGTGGGAAAAAACTTGGTGAACTTGTCCAATCTCTTCAACCCCTCATCTGACATCGTGACTCTCTCTCTCTCTCTCTCTCTCTCTCTGGGTTGTGTAGCAGCAACAGGCTGAACTGCTCTAACTAATAGAACTATTTGGGTCTGATATTCGTGAGCCATCCGCTCTGGAGTGTGAGTAGCGAGGGTCTGAGACTCTCCCCCGGCCTGAAAATGACTGGTGTTTCATGAAATATATCGGCCTGGCCACACTCTCTATAAGACCAACCAAGCGGACAAGAGCGTCCTGAAGTACTGGTAGAAATGAACCCATCAGTAACCTAAGCTGGTCCTATTGGAGCGGTCCTGCTCAATTTGAGGTTCATCATCAGGTGTTGTTGTGCGTGCTCTAGGCTGAGCTCTACCTCTACCTCTGGCTCTACCTCGACTCTGGCCTATACCTCTAGTAGTGGCTGCAGTCTGGGGCTCTGGCTCCTGATCAGCTGAATGTGTCCTCACCATCGGAGAGGGAATAGAAGAGTAAAGGTTCAGACTTCAGAATTAACAAATCTGCATGACAAGAATGCAAGAAAGTAAAGTTTCATAATAGATCGGTAGGCTCTCGAAGAGAAGTACAGATGTCTCCGTACCAATACGCAAGACTCTACTAACTTGCTCATGACTCGTGAGACCTAGGCAATCTAGTGCTTTGATACCAACTTGTCACGACCCAAACTTCCACTGTAACCGTGACAGTGCCTAATAGTGCTTGCTAGGCAATCCAACCATTTCACAATAAAAATAACTTAATTAACAGAAGCTTAGTTATCTCAACAACGGTAATATCATAAAATTATCTGAGAAAAACAACAATTAAACAACTACAATCATCACATTGATCTGGTGTCAACAAGTACAAGAACTAAAGAATCTTAAAATACATAGCCAAATCCTCAATACAAATTGTCTGGACGATATAACAATGATAAGAGAAATAAACAAAGAGACATTCAAGGTCTACAAATGACATAGCAGCTACCTCGTAGTCTCCACAAGCTGGTATCGGTGCGAACTCTAGCAATTACCACGCCCAGAAATACCTGAATCTGCACATAAAGTATAGAGTGTAGTATGAAAACACATGAAACATGGGGACTTGAGGGAAGGGGAGTGAGGAGAGTAGCATAAAAATATTTTCTACTCTCTAACCAAATACTAGAAAATATTTTTCGGGAAAAGTTCTTCACTCACCAACCAAACAAGGAAACATAAGCGATAAAATCACTCATTTTTCATGAAAATATTTTCTAGGAAAGGAAAATATTTCCCTTCATATCAAACACACCCTAAGTGTCCCAATTCAATTCAAAACTTCACTGAAGCTAAGCCAACCAACCCCACAAGTCACATAACATCAAATACACATATGTAAAGCATCAATTAGGGAAAACGGTGCTTAAATACATAAAATGGCTGGTCAGGTAATTACACATTTAAAGGCAGTCAAAAGAATACTTAGATACGTGAAAGGAACTCCTGATTTATGCATGTGATATCCAAGAGGATACAATTTTGACTTAGTTGGCTATGCTTATGTTGACTATGCAAGTTTTCATGATGATAGGAAAAGCACTCTGTAACAACTCACTTTCTAGGTTCTTGCATTGTGTCTTGCGGAACAAAGAAGTAGAGCTTAGTGTCCCTATCTACAACTGAAGCAGAATATGTGCCAGTAGCATCATGTTGTACATAATTTTTATGGATAAGGCATAAGCTCAGGGACTATGGTATTTTTGTTGATTGTATTTTTGTGACAACACCAGTGCCATAAATATTGCTAAGAATCTATGT
The DNA here is from genome assembly GCA_000715115.1 of Nicotiana otophora. Lineage (NCBI taxonomy): Eukaryota > Viridiplantae > Streptophyta > Magnoliopsida > Solanales > Solanaceae > Nicotiana > Nicotiana otophora. Next base: position 4,449 of record AWOL01S0018870.1, on the reverse strand, counting down.
CAGCATAAGAGAACTAAACATAATGATATCAGACACCACTTTCTCAGAGATAATGTGGAAAAAGGAAATATCTCAATATATTTCTGTAACCGGAAGATCAAATTGCTGACATTTTTACTAGGGCACTGACTAGGTATCATTTTGAAAGAAATAGGCTGGAACTAGGATTAATTAAGTCCTCTCAATGATTGGCTATGAAAGGACAATAGATGTAGATGTTTGAGTAACAAATACTTGATTTAGTCTCATACTTGCTTTTAAGTATACACATTTGCCTTGAAAATCTAACTGATGCTGGTGTCTTATGAGATTAACCTATTGTGTCTGAAGCTTTACTGTGGAGAGGACTAAGGAATTGCAAAGAAGTTGCTCTTTCAACTAAGGTACGTGTCATCTTGTCAATAAGTATTGAAATTAAATAACTGGAATTACTATTGTAATTAGACTTCCTAAACTAAGTAGGCATCAATTCTATTTGTTATCAAAGTCAATGATCAAGGGAGAATTTTGTTAAGTTAAGAGTCCTATTAATTCAAAAAGTTTGTTTGTCAAATATATCCATTGTTAGAGTCACGCTAGAACTTAAATCAATACCCTCTCTCTTCTAGTCAAATCAGGACTACTCCCCTTTAAAGCCATCTCGTCGCACCTCATCTCAAATTCACTGTTTCTCTTCAAACCTGAAGTAAGAAATAAAGCAAATTCTCTCATCTTTTCTTTATCATGACAAAGCCCAACCAGACTTCCTCAAAAACTAAATCATCCTCAAAGCCTGGCTCTAAATCCAAAGTTGAGAAGGCTAAGCCAAAGAAGAGTGTGAAATCAACATTTAGCTCTACACCATTACCTGCTGCTTCTTAACCCCCATCCTCTGATATCACTGCACCACCACCCACTGTCACTCTTTCTCCCCTATCCTCTATTACCTCTGCTCCTCCATATCCAAAAAAATCACCCAAGCCACTATGACTACACAACAGATCACCTCCAAACCTATAAAGGTCAAGGCCACTTCAAGGAAGTCAGTAAAAAGAGGAAAACCAGTTGACAATGTTGTTGCTAAGGGAGAACTAGCAATTAAAGTTCCCATTGCTCAAGGGGAACCTGCAATTGACAAGGATGCTCTGGTAAAACCTTCTCCGTCAAAACTTGATATTTTTGGCATCTGCTATAGATGTGTCCCCTCTAGATATAGTTTAACCCCTGAGAGAGACAACACACGTAGAAACATATGTGGTAGAAAAAATAACTGTAGCACAACATGTGAATATAGAAGTAGTTGTAGAACAGTTTGTAGCGGAGAAGGAAGGTGAGAAAGAAACAGGGGAGAATGAAGGTTCTGATGAGAATACTTATAGGTGGACTGATAAGGAGGAGGATGAGGAAACAAATAAAGAGGGATAAGTGGAAAGAGAGAAGGATCATAATTCAGAAGTAAAGAAAAGTGAGGATGAGGGTGAATCAGAAAAGGAGAATGAGGGTGAATTAGAAAAAGAAAAAAACCGAGCAAGTGGGAGATTCAGAAGAAGAAAAGGGAACTAAGCGAGAAGGAGATTCTGAGAGTGAGGACAATGATCACGAGGGAGTAGGAGATAATGAAAAAGAAAGTGAGGGTAAGGACTCTGAATCTGAGACTGATGAGGAAAATGAGAGTGAAGAATCTGAAGGCTCTATGATTATTGGAAATACAGTCATGGCCCTTTTGGAAGAAGTCAACGAAGATGAATGTTCGGAGGAACTAAAGCCTTACTTAACTCCTTTCTTGGGAGATGAGAAAGTTGAAAGTGATGAGGATGCCCTGCCATTATTTGAGGTAAGAAAGAAGAAGAAAGCCTCAGCAAAACCTACAAAAACAGCTTCACATGGAAAGAGAGAGATGGCTCCTCCTACTAGAACCCGTCTTCCCAGGAGTAAGATAAAGTTTGTTAATGAGCAACTGATCAAGGAAGCTAGGAGTACCAAAAGAACAATGAAATTTGTTGCAGCTGCTGAAACTATTGTTGAGTTGGATGAGGATGATGAACTTAGTTCTTCCCATAAGGGCAAAAAACTATTAGTGATGAGGACTACTATCAAACCTATCAAGGCAACTGCCCCTACTTCTCAGAAGAAGATCATAGGGAAGAAGAAAAATATTGAGTCAGAAGTAGTTGACAGGATGGCAGAGTTCAAAAGTAGAAAGGTCTTGAATGGGAAGATCCTAGCAAACACTGATGAAAAGGGAATGGCTCAGTTGGTAGAGAAGCTTGACATGCAGGGATAGACACACATGCTTGTGAAACCTTTTTCCCTCTGTGTGTGCACCTGCAGTGGTTGAGGTCTATGCTAACTTTCAGTTTGATGGCAAAGTGGTGAAGAGCTCTATGAGAGACTTTGAGTTGGAGTTTGATGCTGAAGAACTTGGGCTGAAGCTGAACATACTCTCCCTGGGATTTGAAAATTATTTGAAAAAGTGGTCAGCAATTGACAATGATGTGGATAGAGGAATTATAGTCACCAGAAAGTTCTCCCAGAAATTTGAACCTGATGCTCCTCAAAAGGTGTATAAGATAGATATGATACCTTTTCACAAGTTATTGTTCTATTTTATGAATTCATGCATTATGTAGAGGTCTGAGAGGAGGCATGAGGCCACTCTACTTGACATGGTTGTGATGGAACTATTGGACACTGGTAAGGCCATCAACCTTCTTAGTTTGATGATCGAACACATAGCAAGGGTTGCAGACACTTCCAAGCCTGAGCATGATATGCCCTATGGTTTCATGTTGACTGAGTTGTTTGACAAGCTCAACATCTCCCTGCCTGAGATAAAACTTGGCAGTCATAATGATGTCCTGGATGCAGTCGCACTCAGACAGTGTGGATATGGTGAGATCAATGCTAGAGGTCCAACTAGAATTGCAATTTCTGCCTGGAAGCAGCAGGGCTACTGAGCTTTCTAAGAGGTTGGAGTTGGCCTTGGAGGAAAATGGTAAACTCAGGGAAGATAATGATAAACTACGGAAGGAAACTAAGCATCTTAGAAAAGAGTTGAGGAAGCACAGAGAAGCTCATACACAACAAATTGTAACTCTTGTGAATGCTTTGACCCTTCTACCTTTCACCCCTGACCTTGGTCCTTATCCCCCTGTCGTGTGTCTAATTCTAGTAGCCCAATTTTTTCTTATCCTTTCTTTTTGTGTCTAGTTCTGATTAGTATGCAGGAACATCTAGTTTATTTTGTTTTAATGCCTTTTGATCAAGGCCCTTGGCTTAATTTGGCACTATTTTATGAATTGTCTCGTGTTGTTTTTATGCTTCTCACATGGCTAATATCATCAGCATCATTCATTTTGCTTTGATTTCTCTTGTGCTTGTTGTGTAGCCCCAGTGGCCATGAATCTTGTATTAAGAATGGTTGCATAGTTCATCTCACAATTGTTTCATTTTTTTATGATGCCAAAAGGGGGAAGATAGAATAGAGGGTATTCGTCTGCTAGTTCACTTGTTCTTGATAATTGATTGTTTGATATTGTTTCTATTGTTGGTTTGATAGTTCTCACCCTGGTTCATAAGCACAAAGTTTGTCATCATCAAAAAGGGAAAATTTGTTGAGTTATGAGTTTTGATGATTAACAAGTGTGTGCAATAACATGTGCTAAGAACCAGGTTCTTATAATAGTTCCTGAAGATCCTTACAACAGTAACTTTTTACGCAAAAGTTACTGCAGTCTGATATTGGTGGGAATGACTCTTGATGCGATAAGGGTTGTTACCTAAGAATATTTGTAGATACGAGTCACAAAGCTTGAGGAGTCCTTATGATCTTACGATTTGCAAGTAAACGAGAGTTTAACTATGCTTAAGACTCCCAAAGATCTCGGAGTTGCGAGGAGTTAAATACCTTGCCTATGGACTGTCGAAGATTTATCCTTTTCATACCTTGACTGAAGAAAAAGACATAGCATTTTCCAGTTCAAAACGCACGTGAAGTTACTGATTAAGTTTGTTCTGAAAGTTAATTTCTTATCTACTTGAGGCAGTTTAGTTCATGTGTATTAGGAGATTGAGTTGTAATCGTGATTTCATTCAAACAATATTAGTTGGAGTATTGTCTAAGTTTGCAAGTTAGAGTAACTTGTAATCTTCATACATAAGTAGAAGTAGGTGACGTGTGGAGGTGTATTAGGTTATAAGAGTTCTAATCGGTACATTTGGCACGGTTTTTGCACCTTTGAGCCGGGTGATTTTCACATAAAATTGTTGTATTTTCCTGTTTATTTTATTTACGCATAAGGAGTAAGGTAAACAACCATATTTTTTAGTAAGTTAGGAAAACACTCAAATTAACAGCAGTGAACTAAAAATTTAAAAATGGATAGGTGATTGCGTGCACCTTGTACCTGTATTTGTGGTACAGATCACAAGCTATGTCTCCTCTGGCTCCGTAGCAACAACCTGGAAATA
>AWOL01S0018869.1:0-28980 GCA_000715115.1 Nicotiana otophora | reverse complement strand
GTTCATATCTCCACTATTAGAGTGGTTACCCAACCCAAATTGCACGATTCCTAAAATTCACCCCCGGTCCCACATACCCGGATTTCGAAAATGTTTGAAGACAGTAGTTACCCATAACCTTAGAAACATAAATATATGGTTTTCACTAAGTTTCATAATCATTTTCGTGGTAAAATCTCATTTTTATTAAACTGTAGGTTTTTCATCTGAGCCCATGATTTCTACCAATTTCCATGTTGCAATCTACTCATAATCTATGTATTAAACTCACATTAAGGTAGGAATTATTACCATCAATAGCTAGGTTGAAGTCTCCCTTTTTGAAGCTCTAAAATCGCCCAAAAAAGTGTGAAGAATGGGAGAAAAATGCCTAAGTCCCGTATTAAATAAAGTTCACTGCCTTCAACGATTTCCGCACCTGCGGTCATAAGGCCGCACCTGCGCCCTCGCCTCTGCGGACAAAAGTCCGTTTTTAAGAAACTCCCTTGGGCCGGCTGGCGTCGCTTCTGCGGATGGGTTTCCGCTTCTGCGAAGGATGGGCCGCACCTGCGGAACTTAGGCTGCCCTTCCTAGGCCGCTTCTGCGAGGCTTGGCTCACACCTACGGCTGGCCAAGCATAGGTGCGATTATGATAGACCTGATGCTTATTTCAAATTCTCATCTTGGTCCGAGCCTCGTCCGATTGACACTCGGGGCCCTCGGGGCCCCGCCCCAACATACCAACAACTTTGGAATCATAAAATTGACTTTCTCGAACTCTCGGAACGCCCGAAACAACATAAAAACTAATAATCACACCCCAAAACCAATTGAATCAAACTTAAGAACTTCAAGTTCTTCAATTTAATTCCAATGTGCCCAAACGTACTTAAACTACTCGGAATGATACCAAATTTTGCGTGCAAGTCTTAAATGACATTACGAAACTATTCCCGGTTTCAAAAATATGTTAGGACCTTGATAACACCAAAACCCGTTCCAAACCAAATTTAAAGAACTACTAAAGTCTTCGAAGAACCAACTTCCACTATTAGGTGCCAAAACGCTCCCTGTCCAAAACCCGATCCGAACATACGCCCAAGTCCGAAATCATCACACGAACCTATTGGAAATGTCAAATCTCGATTTCGAGGTCATTTACTCAAAATATTGACCTAAGTCAAACTTGACCTTTTAAGCCAACCTTAAGGAGCCAAGTGTTCCGATTTCAACCCGAACCCTTCCAGATCCTGAACAAACCATTCCCGCAAGTAATAAAACAGTAAAAGCATGTACAGGAGGTCTTATTTAGGGGAACGGGGTTCTAGGAATCAAAACGACCGGTCGGGTCGTTACATTCTCCACCTCTTAAACAAATGTTCATCCTCGAACGGGTTTAGATTCATACCTGGAGTGCTGAATAAATGTGGATATCTGCTCCGCATGTCCTCCTCGGACTCCTAGGTCGCCTCCTCGACTGGTTGGCCCCTCCACTGAACCATGGAAATCCTCTTGGATCTCAACTGGCGATCCTGTCTAGCAAAAATGGCAACTGGCTCATCCTCATAACCCAAGCTCTCATCTAGCTGAATAGTGCTAAAGTCTAACACATGTGACAAGTCGGTGTGATACCTCCGGAGCATAGACATGTGAAAAATCGGGTGAATTCCCGATAGACTGGGAACCAAAGAAAGCTCATAAGCAACCTCCCCAACTCGCCTCAACACCTCAAATGGGCCTATTAACCTTGGGCTTAACTTTCCCTTCTTTCTAAATCGCATAATCCCCTTCATCGGTGAGATTTCAAGAGAACCTTCTCGCCCACCATAAACGATAAATCACGCGCCTTCTTATCCGCGTAACTCTTATGTCAGGACTGAGTTGTGCGAAACCGCTCCTGAATCAACTTTACCTTCTCTAAGGCATCCTTCACCAAATCAGTCCCATACAACCTAGCCTCGCCGAGCTCAAACCACACAATGGGAGAACGACACCGCCGACCCTATAAAGCCTCGAATAGAGCCATCTCGATGCTGGACTGATAGTTATTGTTGTAAGAAAAATCGGCCAAAGGCAATAACTGATCCCATTGTCCCCCAAAGTCAATCATACATGCTCTGAGCATGTCCTCCAAGATCTGAACTATCCACTCTGATTGCCCGTCGATCTATCGATAAAACGCAATGCTGAGCTCTACACGGATCCCCAACTCACTTTGTACGGATTTCAAGAAATGCGATGTGAACTGAGGGCCTCTATTTGATATGATGGAAACAGGCATACCATGCAACCGAACTATCTCCCGGATATAAATCTGTCTACAATGACCCAAACTGCATCAGACCTCCGCAAAGTCCGCGGCAACCCAACCACGAAGTCCATAGTGATGCATTCCCACTTCCACTCGGGTATAGTCATCTGCTAGATTAGGCTTCCTGGCCTCCGGTGCTCATACTTTACCTTCTGGCAATCTAATCATCTAGCTACATACTCAACTATATCTTTCTTCATCCACCTCCTCCAAAGATGCTGCTTCAGGTCGCGATACATCTTCGTAGCACCTGGGTGAATGGAATATCGATAAATGTGCGCCTCCTCTAGAATCCTCTCCCTCACGCCATCGACATTTGGAATACAGAGACAACCCTGGAATCGTAGAACACCATCCTCGCCAATAGAAACCTCCTTGGAACCACCCTATAGTACCGTCACTCTGAGAACTGCCAAGTGCGGATCATCAAACTGTCGAGCCTTGATCGGCTCCAATAGTAAAGACTGGGCAACAACACATGCAACAACTCGGCTGGGCTCTGAAATATCCAACCTCACAAGTTTGTTAGCCAAGGACTGAATGTCCAAAGCTAGTGGCCTGTCTTCTATTGAAATAAATGCCAAGCTACCCATACTCTCTGCCTTCCTGCTCAAGGCATCTGCGACCACGTTTGCCTTGCCCGGATGATAAAGAATGGTGGTGTCATAGTCCTTCAGCAACTCAAGCCATTTGTGCTGACTCAAATTGAGATCCCTTTGCTTGAACTAGTGCTACAAACTGTGGTGATCACTGCAAACCTCACAAGGCACCCCCATATAGATAATGCCTCTAGATCTTAAGAGCATGAACAAACGCGGCCAACGCTAAGTCATGCACATGATAATTCTTCTCATGGGGCTTAAGCTGACGTGAAGCATATGCAATAACTCGCCCTTCCTGCATCAATACACAACCCAAGCGAACGCGTGAAGCATCGCAATACACAGTATATATCCCCGAACCGAAAGGCAATAATAGAATTGGTGTTGTAGTCAAGGCCGTCTTGAGCTTCTGAAAGCTCACCTCATAATCATCGGACCAACGGAATGGAGCACCCTTCTAGGTCAATCTAGTCAAAGGTGCTTCAATGGATTAAAATCCTTCCACAAATCGGCGATAATATCCTGTTAACAGGAAACCCCTGATCTCAGCCGCCGAAGTGGGACGAGGCCAACTATGAACTGCCTCAATCTTCTTGGGATCCACCTTGATAACCTCGTCTGATACCACATACCCCAAGAATGCCACGGAATCTAACCAAAACTCACACTTGGAGAACTTAGCATACAACTTCTGTTCCCACAAAGTCTGGAGCACTACTCTCAAATGCTACTCGTGCTCCCCCAAGCTACGTGAGTAGATCAAGATATCATCAATGAAGACAATAACGAATGAATCAATATAAGGCATGAACACCATGGTCATCAAATCCATAAATGCCGTTGGGGCATTGGTCAAGCCGAAGGACATCACTAGAAACTCATAATGACCATATCTAGTACGGAAAGCAGTCTTTGGAACATATAAGTCCCGAATCTTCAACTGATGATACCCTGACCTCAAGTTAATCTTAGAGAACACCCTAGCACCCTGCAACTAGTCAAACAAATCATCAATACGCGGCAACGAGTACTTGTTCTTGATGGTAACTTTGTTCAACTGGTGGTAATCAATGCACATCTGCATAGTTCCATCTTTTTTCTTCACAAATAACATTGGTGCACCCCAAGGTGATACAATTGGTCTGACAAACCCCTTTGCTAACAATTGTTTGAGCTGCTCCTTCGGAGCCATACGGTACAGTGGGATAGATATAGGTTGGGTACCCAGAGCCAAGTCAATACATAAATCAATATCACGATTTAGTGTCATGCCTGGAAGGTCAGAAGGAAACACATCAGCGAACTCCCGGACTACTGGCACTGAATCAATCGTCGGAGATTCTGAGGTGGTATCCCGAACATAGGCTAGATAAGCCAAACAACCCTTCTCGACCATATGTCGAGCCTTCAAAAAAGAGATAACCCGACTAGATGTACTGACAGATGAACCCTTCCACTCCAATCTAGGCAACTCTGGCATTGCTAAGGTAATAGTCTTGGCATGGCAATCAAGGATGGCGTGATATAGGGATAACCAGTCCATGCCCAGGATGACCTCAAAGTCAGTCATATCAAGTAACAGAAGGTCCGCTATAGTCACCTAACCACAAAATGTGACCACACAGGACTAATAGATCCGATCCACAACCACAGAATCACCCACAGGAGTGGACACATAAATAGGAGTACCCAAGGACTCGCGAGGAATATCTAGGAAATGAGAAAACAGATATAATACATATGAACAGGTAGATCCTGGGTCAAATAACACAGAAGCAACCCTACCGTAGATAGAAATAATACCTATGATCACGGCATCTAAGGCCACTGCATCTGGTCTGGCCAGAAAAGCATAGAATCTAGCTGGAGCGCCGGTTGGTTGGCCTCCACCTGACTGAACAATAGCTGGCTAACCTCCCCCTGCCTGGCCTCCACCTCTAGGAAAGCCCTTACCCACCCGTCCCCCACCTCTGGGCGGTCGGACGGCTGGTGCTACAATCATGGGCTGATGACCCCATTGTACTGCCTTACCCCGAAGTCTGGGACAGCATCTCTTTATGTGACCCAGATCTCCACACTCATAACAACCTCTCGGTACCATAGACTGCTGCCCTGAAGTCTGACCTGATGGCCTGAATACCCACTAGAAGAACCCTGGATGGCTGGTGGGCGGTATGAACTTTTTGGCATGGCACTTAAATAGGCACTGGAAGAACCCTGATGAGCTGGTGTGCGATAAGAACTCTCTAGCATAGCACTAACATAGAGTCCCGGAGTACCCCGAGGAGGTGGCGGTTTTGGATATGTGTGTCTACTAGGATGACCCCTCCCAAACTGACATTTGCCCCTAGTTGGGGCACCTCTAAACTCTCTAGAGAAACGTGTCCTCTTGCCCTACTGCATCTTCTCTCTACCCCTCTGGCGGTAGCCCTCAATCCTCCGAGCAATCTCCACTTCTAACTGATAATCCGTACCCATCTCCACCTCCCGGGCCATACTAGCCCAAATACTGGGGTGCAACCCCGCAACAAATCTCCACACTCTCTCTGCGTTGGTAGGAAATATCAAGAGTGTGTGGCAAGACAACTCAGTGAATCTCGCCTCATAATCGGTCACTGATATCCGACCCTGCTTGAGATGCCCGAACTGACCTCGCAACTCTTCCCTCTGAGAGGGTGGAATATACATGTCCAAGAAAAGCTGTATAAATTGGTCCCAAGTCATGGGAGGAGAACCCACTAGTCTGCCAAGAAGATAAGACTGCCACTATCTACGGGCCCTGCCCTCCAGCTCGAAGGTAGTGAAATCCACCCAATGCGACTCCAATATCCTCATGTTGTGCAGTCTCTCCCTGCACCGATCAATGAAGTCCTGGGGATCCTCATGCCGCTCACCCCCGAAGATAGGAGGGTGTAGCCTAGTCCATCTGTCCAATAGCTTCTGCGGATCGCCGGCCGCAACTAGCCTAGGCTCAGGTAAAACTGCTGCAACTGGCTGGGCTCCGTCCACGGGTAGTGTACCCGGAGTCTAATATACTACAACTGCATGCCCCGGAGCTTGGGCAACAGGGGTTTGTGCTCCCCCTCCCGCTTGAGATGTGGTTGGGTCTGCTGGAAATAAACCAGCCTAAGTTATAGTGGCACGCCCCAAACTCGGGGAGCGCGACCGGCGCTCAACAGAGTGAACCTGTCTGAGCAAGACTATTAGATTTCCTTCTACCCAAAATCATCCATGAATAAAGAGGAGATGCACTCCATTAATCAAACACTGAAAATATTTTATTAACAACTCTCATTTCATTCCATTAGCAACTTCATTCATAATTTTCCAAAGTATTACAAGTTTATAGATATAATGAAAAATAGGTTTGCCAAATAGAAATATTTCTAGTTCAATTCCCAACATCATACACCACCCACAACCTATCTACGGAGCCTCTAAATATGACATAAGAATAGTATGGAAGTGCCGGCAACAAGGTCCCAGCTATACCTCAATACACAAAGTGTAACATCAAGAGACATCGGGCCCAGAATAGAGTAGGGCTCACTAAAACCTGTTGAATAGGGAGTAAATGCTAATGAGGACCAAAGTTGCCCGCTGCTGAATCACCTACATCCATTGAAGATGCAGCGCCCCCAGCAAAAGGGACGTTAATACATATGGAATAGTACTAGTATGTAAAGCTAACTATCCTCTTTCAAAATAGAATGCCAATGTAAGAAAGGGAAAATCGTGGAAACAACAATCAACAATCAACAATCAATGATATTCAAATGCCAAGTTAAAACATAATAATTTCCAAAATATGAAGATAACATTGTGAAGTGATAATCAAAATATGATAATAATATTATTTTTTTGTTGGGAGATCTTTAGAACCAATATATCATTGTTTACAATTTCACCTTTTACAGTACTAATGTTCATAATACCAATACCCCCGTTCACAATACCAATATTCACAATAGCAATACCACCGTTCATAATAACAATATCCACAATAGCAATACCATCGTTCACAATACCAATATTCACAATAGCGATACCACCATTCACAATACCAATATTCATAATAGCAATACCACTGTACTTTTAGCACGGAGTCCGATCACGACCCGATCAGCTAGGCTATCTCATTAGAGACATCAATCACAATCACTATCAATACCAATACCACCGTACTTTTAGCGCGGAATCCGATCATGATCCGATCCGCTAGGCCATCTTATTTGAAGACATCAACCACAATTTCAATCACAATCTCTATGCAAATATACCACCGTGAATCTAGCACGGAGTCTGATCATGACCCGACCTGTTAGGCTGTCTTATTTGATAACATCAACCAAAATCACAAATTCAATTACAATTTCCAACACAATCACCACCATGTGTGCGGCATGGCATCCAATCACGACCCGATCGGCTAGGCTGTCTTATTCGAGACATCAACCCTTTTATATCAATCAATATTATCCTAATTAAGAGAAATAATTTTATCACATCAATCTCATCCCAAATAAGAGGAATAATTTTATCACATCAATCTCATCCCAAATAAGAGGAATAATTTTATCACATCAATCTCATCCCAAATAAGGGGAATAATTCACAGAAATAACATAGGTGCAAATGTATTTATCTCATCATCTTCCACATTGTATAAATCTCCACTAGTATTTTCAACCAATAACAACAACAATATTTCCTTTCTCTTTTGGCTATTCATAAGATTCTTTATTCAGGGCACGGTGGCCATATTTTTTATTCCGCACTTTCATTTCTTCCTTCTCGTGTACCATCATCATAAATATTAACATACATATAATATTCCGGAAATCACAACTTTAAGTTCATTAGAAATGAACAATTTAAGAACAATAGATTTCTTTCGAGAAATAGAGTAAAATAATTGGCAATTGAGCGTAAGTTAAAATCATCAACAAATAACACACCATTTATTCTTGACATATTTTCCCCCAAAAAGGGCAACACACAGTTTTCACTCACGAATATGTAAGAACGCAAAACACATTGAAAATACTCACAAATTATAACGTATGTTAAAACAGCCACATATAGGCATGACTTGAGTTTATAAGCTTTTAAGAAATTCTATTTTCGAAGTCAATTCGGAATAGTTGAATCAAGGCTCATATTATAACCTTTCTCACATCATTTCATTTCATTGGGACCATCGGCCACAAGTATAACTTTCACTTATATCAATCATCGCATTTCATACTTCTCTCACGTCTTTTAATTCCATTGGCACCATTTGCCACCAGTATAACTTTCACTCTTGCACATTGGCCACACTCTATATCCCAATTCACTTATTTCACTTCCAACCATCTTTATAGGTTATCAACAGTAAGACATTTTCAATCAAGACTTTAGGTACACATATGAGCAATTAAGAGTCTTAAGCATATTGAGTTTTATCACATAATTTGGAATCATAGCTTTCATTTGAAACATAACTCAAAGACATAGCATTTTATTACACATATCATTCTTGAACACATTCCCAAAGGATAACATAATGTGTTAGGAACATTCGGAACACGTTTTGAATACTTAATTCTCGACACTTTGCTTATTCGGGACAATCGAATTTACTGGGAATAACTCGGAACATAGAATAAGGAACTTGAGACAACCATACTTGAAACTTATGAAAACATCGTTGAATTCAATTCTAAGAGAGTAGTTTAGCCAGCATACCTCAATGGAGCTTCCTTAAACTCTAAAATGTTCCGTAATTCTTAGCAACTTCAATCTATTTTGAGACATAACAAAGTTGAACCATTATTAGGAAGATATTCATAGTCTCAGCTCATTTGAGCATTTTATCAAACACTAGGTGTGCAAATTTAACTACAAGGTTCTTCTACAAGATTTCCTTCACTCCACAACCCAATTTTTACTTATTTGAGTTCAACAATCTTCCTACACCCTTTTATAACACATGCATGTGAGATGGACAACTCCCATGCCCAAATATTATCTTGCTAATTACCCAATTCTAGAAAAACTTTGAAATTGAGGGTTAGGGCATAGAATTTTACCTTTAGAATGAAGACCTTATGGGTTATCCTTGTTAATCTTCCAACATTTGAGCAAAGAGTGATGAAAATTAGCCTAGGGTTTCCTCTATCTCTAAGACACTCTCCCTTCCCTCTAAACCATCAGAAATTTTTCCTCAAAAAATGACCTTTTTCATGTATTTAACGAAGTAGGGTCGGGTTATAAAAACCCCAAAAATGAAGCTCCGAAATAGGTTCTGCGATCGCATATGCGATTGCCTAATCGATATGCGGACCGCATATCGGCCACATAATTGGTGTCCAGAACTGGCCAAAACTCTGTCCGGGTCTGCGGTCACTATGCAGCCCACAGACCTATTCTACGGTTGCATAGTCGACCGTAGAATTGCATCCAAACAGACCCTCTCCTGCCTCACTTCTGCGGCCATTATGCGGTCTGCAGACTGATTCTGCGGTCGCATAATGGACCGTAGAAATGCATTTTTTTGCCAAACGTTTTCCTTTATCCCTCAGTGTATTGTTCAACCCAAAAAGTTCGAGTTGCGGCGAGCTTTAGTGCCTTTGTAACAATCCTCAACACGTAAAACTAATTCGTCACCACGAAACATTATTTCTTTTTGCAAAATTTTACGGGGCTTTACACTTAAGTGCTTAGAAATTTTTACGGGTGTTACACGTAGTGTCCATGAACCACAGCATATGGCCTATGACTTCCTGAAAACCCGATGCTTACATGAAATCTACCAGGGCTGGCTTTGTGGCGGGCACCTCGCCCTGCTCCTCAATGATGGGATCCTCTATTGGATTCGCTGGTGGTGCTACTAAGGCAGCTCTTGGACGCACTCATCCCCTACCTCGGGTCAGTTCCCTTCCCCGGTATTTGCCTCGGCCTCTAGCAACAGGGGGAGCAGCTCCTTCCGGGTCTGGAACGTCCGTCGTACGCGTCCTCACTATATGTGAGAGAATGAGAGAAAGGATCTTACTATACCATCAACCACACAATAGGAGATGAATAAAGAGTAGTTTTCTAACACCCTATAACCTCTCCGAGATAAGTACGGACGTCTCTACACTGATCCGCAAGACTCTACTAGGTCTGCCCATAACTTGTGAAACGTACGTGAACCTAGTGCTCTGAAACCATGTTGTCGCGACCCAATTCTGGTTTAGACCGTGATGGCGCCCAGCACCGTTGCTATGCAAGCCGACTGTTAACGATCTAGTGATTTCCATTTTTAATAATCGAACAGCTAACTATCTTTAAAATTTAGAGAATTTAACAAATAACGGAATTTAAAGTGAACAAAATGAAAACAGCTAAATAAAATCATAAACGTAGAAATACAACTTAAAATCATAAGTCTACTAGTATGTGCCAAGTCCCGATGTCACAAGTATGTGGGCAATCTAGTACAATATACAAAAGAACACTAGCCTACTGTCTGAAAGGAAATAGACAGAAGAAATAAAAATAAAACATAAGGGAGACTCCAGCAGCTGCAAAACGGCTCAGAAGGCAGCTCACCGTGAAGTCTCAAGATGGGGATCAAATCTACGCACCAGACTAGTAACCAGATGCACCTGCCTCAGATCTTATACAATTAAGTACAGAAGTATAACGTGAGTACATAAACAATATGTATCCAATAAGTATCTAGTCTAACCTCGAAGAAGTAGTAACGATGGGTCGACTCCGACACTTACTAAGGGCCATCAATATCATACAATGCTAATTAAGCATGATATATGTAACAATAAATCTCAGAACAAGATATGACTGAACAATTCATCACCATATTTAAGAACCCAAATCACTTCCTTCATTTAAAACAAATAATCTTTCAAATAATGAATTTATACCAATTATAAAAAAAAAGACTTCTAGTTCGATTATCACTCACCAAAATTCTACCGAGGACGTTCGGACTGATCCAACATAAATGTAAAATATGCACTGTCAAGGGTCGAACGGCACGAACCATAGATAAATCAATTAACCTGCCGAGGCGAACGGCCCGCTCCCATGAGAGTAGTAGAAAGAATTACCCCGCTCGCGGATCATACTTGCTACGCGGTCAAATATAAATTATTAATAAATTATAACTCTTTCTTGATTCTTTTCAGAATAAAGACAATTCAACTTGAATCTTTTAAATCCTTAAAAAACATCCTCGACTTAGTTCCATTTGATACAATTAACAAATATAATTAAATAACGGTGTCCAAAAGCATGGTGTAAACCTAGAACTACCCAGACATGATCAGGAATAGTAGCTACGTACGGACTCTCGTCACTTCGTGCGTACGTAGCCCCACAAATAACAACACATATTAATTAAGTTCACCTATGGGGTAAATTTCCTCTTACAAGGTTAGAAAAGAGACTTACCTTGTCTCAAAGCCTACTTCCCAATTCAAGAATGCACTCAAACCTCCAAATTTGATGCCAAAGGACTCGAAACTAGTCAAACATTATATAAATTAATCAATATATGCTCAAAAGTTCATATCTCTACTATTAGAGTGATTACCTAACCCAAATTGCACGATTCTTAAAATTCACCCCCGGGCCCACATACCCGGATTCCGGAAATCTTTGAGGAAAGTTGTTACTCATAACCTTAGGAATATAAATATATGATTTTCACTAAGTTTCATAATCATTTTTGTGGTAAAAACCCATTTTTATTAAACCATAGGTAATTCATCTAAACCCATAATTTCTACCAATTTCGATATTGAAATCTACCCATAATCTATGTATTAAACTTACGTTATGGTAGGAATTACTTACCATCAATAGCTAGGTTGAAGTCTCCCTTTTTGAAGCGCTAAAATTGCCCAAAATGTGTGAAGAATGGGAGAAAAATGCCTAAGTCCCGTATTAAATAAAGTTCATTGCCTTCAGCGATTTCAGCACATGCGGTCATAAGGCCGCACTTGTTCCTTCGCTTCTGCGGACAAAAGTTTGCTTCTGCGAAACTCCCCTGGGCCGGATGGTGTCGCTTCTGCGGACGGGTTTCCACTTTTGCAGTCCCGCTTCTACGGAGGATGATCTGCGCCTGCGAAACTTGGGCTGCCCTTCCTAGGCCGCTTCTGCGAGGCTTGGCTCGCACCTACGGCTGTCCAAGCGCAGGTGCAATTATGACAGACCTGATTCTTATTCCAAATTCTCATCTTGGTCCGAGCCTCATCCAATTAACACTCGGGGGCCCCGGGGCCCCGCCCGAATATACCAACAAGTTTAGAATCATAAAAGGGACTCGCTCGAACTCTCAGAATGCCCGAAACAACATCAAAACTAAGAATCGCACCCAAACACCAATTGAATCAAACTTAAGAACTTCAAGTTCTTTAATTTACTTCTAATGCGTCGAAACATACTTAAACTACTCAAAATGACACCAAATTTTGCGTGCAAGTCTTAAATGACATTACGGAACTATTTCCAGTCTCGGAATTCCATTAGGACATCGATAACACCAAAACCCGTTCGAAACCAAATTTAAAGAACTTCTAAAGCCTTCAAAGAACCAACTTCCACTATTAGACGCCAAAACACTCCCGGTTCATCCAAAACCCGATCCGAACATACGCCCAAGTCCAAAATCATCACACGAACCTATTGGAACCGTCTAATCCCGATTCCGAGGTTGTTTACTCAAAATGCTGACCGAAGTCAAACTTGGCCTTTTAAGCCAGCCTTAAGGAACCAAGTGTTCCAATTTCAACCTGAACCCTTCCAAATCCCGAACTAACCATTCCCGCAAGTCATAAAATAGTAAAAGCATATACGAGAGGTCTTATTTAGCAGAACGGGGTTCTAGGAATCAAAACGACCGATCAGGTCGTTACGAATGGGTATTTCCCCCACTCAAGGTTACCCAAGATACTTACTTCAAAACGTAAAATTCTTTACTGCGCTATGCATTTGCCTGTCCAATTGGCCTCCGAAAGCCTCGTATTTAGTTACAATTAATTTGATTAGTCAATACAAATTATTGGAATTAATTCCATATAAAAATACTAGTTTTCAAACAAAAATACAAAATTTAACTCAAATATTACTTATGGAGCCCACGTCTCGGCCCGACAAAAGTTACAAAATATGAACGCACATTCAACCACGAGTCCAACCATATACATTTTACCAAATTCCGACATCAACTCGACCCTCAAATCTTTAAATTAAACTAAGAGGGTTTTCACAATTTTCCAACTTAAATCACCAAATTAATGTTAAAAAAAACCATGGATTCGGGTAATTGACCAATATGGGACGAATTTCCATTCCCGAGCTCCAATTCATCAAAAATGTAAAATGGGACAAAGTCCTATTTTCAGAACTTAAATTCTCTGTCCAGTCATTTCCTCTATGCGATCGCAGACCAAGTCTCGTGATCGCAAAGTACAAAATTTTTCCAGCAAAATTTTACTCTATGCGATCGCTAGCCATTCCCCCGCAATCGCGATGAACAAAGTTTCCAACAGCCTTTTCCAACTCTTCCGGATAGCCTCTAGTTTAATGGTCATAACGTTTTGTACAAAATTCCAAATGACAAATGGTTTAACTTTCTGAAAAATAGACACCAATGGCTACCACTTTTATTTTTGGATCATCTCTAAATTCCTTATAGATTGCGAGATATATGCTTCCAAAATCAGGTTAGTCACAATAGGATTTTACTCTACGCGATCACGAAAGGCCTTCCGCGATCACACTACACACTACTGTAGCCAAAAACCAGCAGCTACAAAATGGCTGAGAAATGGTCTGAAACCACCCGAAACTCACCCGAGCCACTCGAGACCCCTTCCGAATATACCAACAAGTCTCAAAATATATTACAGACTTATTCGAAACCTCAAATCACATAACAAAACGCTAAAACCACGGATCATACCCCAATTCAAGCTTAATGAAACTAAGAAATTTCAACTTCTACATTTGACACCGAAACCTATCAAATCAAGCTCGATTGACCTCACATTTTGCACACAAGTCATAAATGACATAACGGACCTATAAAAGTTTCAGAACTAGATTCCGACCCCGATATCAAAAATTCAACTCCCTGGTCAAACTTTGAACTTAAACTTTCTATTTTAGCCAAAATGTGTCAAATTGGCCTATGGACTTCCAAATCCCAATCCGGACATACGCCTAAGTCCGCAATTACCATACAAAGCTATTGGCATCATCAAAATTCCATTTCGGAGTCGTTTGTTCACAAGGCAAACTCCGGTCAACTCTTTTTCATTTAAGCTTCAAAAATAAGAATAGTTCTTTCAATTTAGTTCTGAATCTTCCGGAAATCAAACTCGAGTACCCACGCATGTCATAATACACATTACAAAGCTTCTTGGGACCTTTAGTCACTGAGCGAGACACTAATTCACAAAATAACAAATCGAGTCGTTACATTTTCCCCCTCTTAAACATATGTTCATTCTCGAACATGCCAAGAATCTTTCTGAGGACTTTAATTTACAGAGTGTATTTACTACACCCATACTCGCGGGTGATTCTATCTCACCGCAAACTTAACATGGGTTCGACAATACCATCTCAGTTGAGATTATTTCTTTTATCCACATTTATACACTTTAAAACCAATTTCTTACATTCCAAACATTTTCAAAAGGCCTTATTTTCACATCAACGTACAATATTAGTTTCAACCAGCTATAGCAACTCGTGCCTACGCACACATCATATGTATGCCCATAACCACATCTCTGGTCATAGTAATTGTTCATTCTTAATTCCAGCATCCTCAATTAATCTCGTAATAACCAAAAATCTCGTTTTAAATTTTCACAATATTGACACTAATTCGCGAGGCATGAAGACTCATAATTATTTATCCGAATTAACGAGTCATATTTAACGCCACCTGGGCACTCGCCTCATAGGCTAAAACTAAATAATTAAAACACGGATATGGCTGAATATGCACAGAAAAACATAAAAGAATTATCATATAAGCCTAACAGGTATGACTTCCTATTAGTACTATATAAAATTTCACAAATGGAGAATTTAAAATACGTGAATTTAATCAGAAGGATCTCATCCTGGTATAACTTCCACCGCGGCACGTAGCCCGAGTTAAACATATCAAATCATGTTAAACTGCGAGGATCTCATCCTCAACTCTGAATCACGAGTACTTTGCACATTGTGCCAACTTGACATTTTCCTTTTCTTTTCTTTTTGTTTTTTTTAATAACTTATGTGGAACAATTTCACAACACATACTGAACCCCCATACCAGTAGGCCATATAATTCCTCAAATTTTAATCAATTATCCCGAAATTACATCAAAATCCACTATAGTGAGTAATAAAAGTCACTTTTGGACTCATAACCCACAATAGTATATAAAACAAAAATGATAGACACGGGCTAACACCATCTAATCTCCCAACAAGGATAAACACGCGAGTGGTGTACAAATCAATAACTTGCCCAATATGGAGCATGATAGGAGGTCTCGCCTCGATAATTAGAACCGAAACATAATACGAATGAGGCTCCTCTATAACAAATCAAAATAATAATTTTACGACATCGTTTGTCCCAGCGGCCTCATACCTACTGTATGAAACACATCAACGGGTCGGGCCTCCCCCTCTTGGGAGCCCTCTACTCACCTGAATACCCCGCTGTGACACATCTGTCCAGAGTTTGAGACAATCTCTCATCATGTGGCTGGTATCTCCACACTCGAAGAAACCTCTATACTGATGTGGCTGTGGAAACTAAGAGGTACGGGTACTCTGAGATCCATAAGCACTTAAAACACCGTGTGAAAACTAAAGTGCAAACTGAATTGGCTTACTGTAACGACACGGCTGGTCATTATGAGTGTATTAGCCCCGATCCCCTATTTACTGCTTCCCCCGTATCTTTTTCTGCTTATGTGACTTGACAGGAGGTTTGTTGTAGTTTCAGAGTGAATTGGGACACTTAGTCCCTAAAACGGAAGCTTAATTCTTAGGATTTTGACCGTAGTTAGAACTGCGTGAAGACGACTCTGGCATGTAGTTTCGTCAATTCCGTTAGCTTCGTTAGGTGATTTTGGACTTAGGAGAATGTCCGGATTGTGTTTTGGAGGCATGTAACTAAATTAGGCTTAAAATGGCGAAATTTGAATTTTTGGGAAGTTCAACCGAAAGTGGACTTTTTGATATCGGGGTAGAATTCTGATTCCGGAAGTTGGAGTAGGTCTGTAATGTCGAATATGACTTGTGTGCAAAATTTGAGGTCAATAGGACTTGATTTGATAGTTTCCACATCAGTTGTAGAAGTTTCAAACTTTGAAGTTCATTAGGCTTGAATCGATGAGGAAGGTGGAGCACAGAAGCAGACGGGGCCTAAAGCGTGAGGATCGCAGAAGCAGAAGATATCCACAGAAGCGGGAGTGCAGGTGCGGCCACTTGCTCGCAGCTGTGGACCCTGCCCCCTTAAGTCATTTCCGCACCTGCGAGGGAAATTCCGCAGGTGCGACTGGTGGTCCGCAGATGCAGAAATGCTGGACATAACACTTAAATGCAAGGGTTCGCAATATTTCCTCATTTTAAACATTTTGAGCTCGGGTTTGGCGATTTCTTGAGAGCCGTTTCGAGGGATTTCTAGAGGTAAGTCCCTTGTGCTTATTTTTGATCAATAATATTTCTTCCCCATTTATTTTCCCACCTAGTTAGTGTGTGTTTAAGGTGGAATTCGAGAGTTTAAGGCTAGGGATTGGAGAGTGAATTTTGGGGATTTGAAGGGCCATTTAGTGTCGGATTTTAGTAAATTTGATATGGTTAGACTCGTAAGAGAGTGTGTGTTCATATTTTGTGACTTTTACCGGATTATTAGATGTGGGCCCAGGTCGACTTTTAGGAGGGATTTCACAATTTTTGTTAAAGTCTTGATTTCATTAATTAGAAAAGTCTATTATAGTTGTATTTATGATATGTAATTGTTTTTGGCTAGATTTGGGTCATTCGAAGTCGGATAATTGAGGAAAAGACATTCTTACTGATTGATTAAGCTTGGTTAGAGGTAAGTGGCTTGCCTAACCTTGAGTGGGGGAAATCCCCTTAGGATTTGATACTGTTGTGATATGTGAGCGCCGTGTACGTGAGGTGACGAGTGCGTACACATGCTATTTGTTGTAAAACCCAATTTTCACTGAGTAGTGACCTGTTTTCATTTTAATTGAGTTATACCAGCATGTGTAGTTATCTTGTTTAGTCTAATATCCCATGTCTACGTAATTTAACTGCTTATTTGAACTTTGTGCAGCATGCCTCATTGATTCCCTGGTTTTCCTTGATCTTTATCAGTCTTAATTGTAGAATTCTTGTTGTTAACTGCTGTATTTATCGGTTTGAGTTGTGTGTTTACTTTAAGACTACAAGGCGGTACCTTGAGAGTTCTCCCTGTACATTTACTTTTGAGACTATGAGGCGGTACCTCGGGAGTTCTCCCTGCACATGTACGTTTGAGACTACGAGGCGGTACCTCGGGAGTTCTCCTTATATATTTACTTTTGAGACTACGAGGCGGTACCTCGGGAGTTCTCCCTGCACATTTACTTTTGAGACTACAAAGTGGTACCTCGGGAGATCTCCTTGCATATTTACTTTTGGGACAACGAGACGGTATCTCGGGAGATCCCCTGTTGGGTATTTACTTTTGGGACTACGAGACGGTATCTCGGGAGTGCCCCTGTTGTTATGTCATTGTGAATACTTTCTGTTATTTTCTCCATTTTACTTCATTTTATTATATCATCTGTCTTATTATTATATCCCAGTAGGGCCTGGACCTGACCTCGTCACTACTCTACCGAGGTTAGGCTTGGCACTTACTGGGTACCGTTGTGGTGTACTCATACTACTCTTCTACACATGTTTTGTGTGCAGATCCATGTACTTCTTATCAGCCTCACTTCTAGTTGAGAGTGCTTGCTGTTGTACGGAGACTTCAAGGTACATCTGCAGTGTCCGCAGACCTCGGAGTCCACCTCTATTCCCTCCTATGTCATTTACCTTCCATATTTCTTTTATCAGACTCTAGTGTATAGAGATTCTAGTTTCCTTCTGTAGCTTGTGACTTATGATATTCGGGTTTTGGGAATATTGTGTATTACTAGAGTGTTGGTTATTGTAAATGCCGAGTGGCATTGTTACTAGTTATTTAGTTATCTGTTGCAGTTAGTTGTTAAGTTTTTCTTCCATTTTTGTCATTTCTGCTTTTGTTAGGCTTACCTAGTCATAAAGACTAGGTATCGTCATGACGTCCTACAGAGGGAGAATTAGGTCATGAAAGGTTGGTATCAGAGCTCTAGGTTCATAGGTGTCGTGAGTCACAAGATGGTTTATTAGAGTCTCGCGGATCAGTACGGAGACGTCTGTATTTATCTTCGAGATGCTATAGAACTGTTAGGAAAAATTTCACTTCTTTGATTCCTTATCGTGCAAAATTGTTGAATTTGAAATTCTAAACTTCTATATTCTATTCTCTCATAGATGGTGAGGACACGTACAGGCGGATCTGATGACCAAGCACCTGCTCCCCCTACTAGAGCCGCGAGAGGCCGGGGCCGGGGCCGGGGTAGAGGTCGAGGACGTCCACGCGATGCAACCAGAGCACCCACATGAGCTGCCACAGAGGAGACCCCAGTAGCTCCAGCTAGAGGGCAGACACTTGAGATACATGTTGCTCCACCAACCCTCCAGAAGACTTTATTCCAGTTTTTGAGCATGTTCAGCACCTTACCTCAAGCTGGATTGATTCAACTTGCTCCTTCCACATCTCAGGCCAGGGGAGAAGCACAGACTCCCGTCGCCGGTTCTCCAGAGTAGCGGGTTCAAGTCGACTAGGTTCCAGAGATTATACCGATGCAGTTGTTGGCTCCAACTCAGCCCGAGGTTAGGGCAGCAGTTTCTGAGGCGAGGCAGCTTGGACTTGAGAGGTACAAGAAGTACCACCCTCCTACCTTCAGTGGATTAGCGTCAGAGGATGCCCAAGGTTTTCTGGATGATTCTCACTGCATTCTTCGTACTATGGGTATAGTGGAGTCGGGTGGGGTTTTTTTTACTACATTCCATCTTAAAGGAACAGCCTATTAGTGGTGGCGTGCTTATGAGTTGGGTAGTCCTACTGAGCCAGCTTCACTTACATGGACTCAGTTCTCGGGCATGTTCGTGAGAGAGTATGTTCCCAAGAGTCTCAAGGATGCATGGCACGTGGAGTTTGAGCAGTTGCGCCAGGGTGCTATGACTGTGTCAGAGTATGCAGTTTTCTTCAGTGATTTGACCTGATATGCACCAGTCTTGGTTGCCATAGTTCGAGAGAGGGTTGTCAGTTTATTAAGGGATTTCACCCCAATATCAGGTTTAGTATGGCCCGGGAGTTGGAGATGGATATTTCTTACCAGTAGGTTGTGAGTATTTCCAGGAGATAGGAGGGTATGTTTGCTCGGGAGCGAGAGGAGAGGAAGGCCAACAGGTCTCGAGAGTCTGGCACTTATAGTGGTACTCGTGCCCCAACTGCAGTTCGCCGTGGTAGGGGCTATGGGAGTCGCCCCGTTCATTCACCTCTTCCATCCGCCAGTGGTATTCCGGTCCCTTCTAGGACCCAGGAGCCTTATTATACACCGCCAACATCTAGTGTGCCTCCTGCACGAGGTGCTTTTAGTAGTTAATCCAGCAGACCTGGCCCGAGCTAGTCATAGCAGCCACGCCCTTCGAGAGCTTTTTTTGAGTGTGGCGACACTTGCCATATGGTGAGAGATTGCCCCAGACTAAGGAGGGGTGCACCTCCACATACTTCTCAGGCACAATGAGCTCCACCGGGTCCTTAGTCTATGATTACATCACCAGCTACCACCCCACCTGCTCTGCCAGCTCGAGGTGGAGGTCGGGGAGGTCGAGGTCGCCCTAGAGGGGAGGCCGGGCCAGATATTATGCCCTTCCTGCTCGTACTGAGGCAAACGCTTTCGACTCTGTCATTATAGGTATTGTTCCAGTCTGTTATAGAGATGCGTCGGTTTTATTTGATCCAGGCTCCACTTATTCCTATTTATCCTCTTATGTTTCCCCGTATTTGGGTGTATCTCGTGATTCTTTGAGTTCTCATGTTTATGCGACTACAACTGTGGGAGAATCGCTTGTTGTGGACCGTGTGTATCGGTCGTGTTTGATTGTTCTTAGTGGTTTTAAGACTAGAGCCGATTTATTATCGCTCAACATGGTAGACTTTGATATTATTTTGGGCATGGACTGGTTGTCGCCCCATTATGCTATTCTTCATTATGCCAAAACTGTGATGCTGGCTATGCCGGGATTATCATGATTAGAGTGGAGAGTTACCTTAGAGTATACTTCCAGCAGAGTTATTTCACTTCTTAAAGCTTAACGAATGATTGAGAAGGGGTGTGACGCGTATCTAGCTTATGTGAGAGATGTCAGTATTGATACCCCTACAGTTGAGTCAGCTCCAGTAGTGAGGGACTTTTTGGATGTATTTCCATCTGAACTTTCGGGCATGCCGCCCGACAGAGATATTGATTTTGACATTGATTTGTTGCTGGGCACTCAGCCCATCTCTATTCTTCCATATCGTATGGCTCATGCTGAGTTGAAGGAGTAGTTACAGGAGTTGCTTGATAAGGGCTTCATTTGGGCCAGTGTGTCACCTTGGGGTGCTCCTGTCTTGTTTATGAAGAAAAGGATGGTTATATGTGCATATGCATTAATTATCGCCAGCTGAACAAAGTTACAACGAAGAACATGTATTCATTGCCTCGTATTGATGACTTATTTGATTAGCTACAGGGTGCCAGATTGTTTTCCAAGAGTGACTTACGTTCAGGCTATCATCAGTTGAAGATTCGGTAGTCAGATATCCCGAAGACTGCTTTCGGGACTCGGTATAGTTACTACGAGTTCCTTGTGATGTCTCAGCGCGGTGTTGTTGTAGGATGGTAGGATGATTGCCTACGCGTCCAGACAGATGAAGGTGCATGAAAAGAACTATCCTGTCCACGACCTTGAGTTAGCAGCTGTTGTTCATGCCTTGAATATTTGGCAGCACTATTTGTACGGTGTCCCTTGTGAGATCTACACCGATTACCGGAGTTTGCAGCATCTGTTTAAATAGAAAGAACTTAACTTGCATCAGCGGAGGTGGTTGGAGTAGCTTAACGATTATGATATAAGTATTTTGCTTCAGAAGTTAGATATTCCGAAGTGGAAATGGGAGCGGATCACTATGGATTTCGTTGTTGGGCTTCCACGGACTCAGCGGAAGTTTGATGCAGTTTGGGTGATTGTGGATAGGCTGACCAAGTCATCTCATTTTCATTCCTGTGATGACTACCAATTCTTTCGAGTAGTTGGCTCGAATGTATATTCGTGAGATTGTGAGGCTTAATGGCGTACCGGTATCTATCATCTCTAACCGGGGTACGCTGTTTACATCACGATTTTGGAGGGCTGTAAAACAAGAGTTGGGTACTCAAGTTGAGTTGAGCATATCATTTCACCCTCAGACGGACGGACAGTCCGAGTGCACTATTCAGATACTGGAGGATATTCTTCGTGCTTGTGTGTTTGATTTTGGGGTTGTTGGGACCAGTTCTTTACACTTGAGGATTTTTCTTACAATAACAGTTATCAGTCAAGCATTCAGATGGCCCGTATGAGGCCTTATATGGGAGGCGGTGCCAGTCTCTAGTGGGTTGGTTTGAGCTGGGTGAGGCTAGGCTATTGGGTACAGACTTGGTTCGGGATGCCTTGGAGAAAGTGAAATTGATTCAGGATCGACTTCTTACAGCCAATGTCCAGACATAAGAGTTATGTNGACTTCTTACAGCCAATGTCCAGCCATAAGAGTTATGCAGATTGGAAGGTTCGCGATGTTGCATTCATGGTTGGAGAGCGGGTCCTGCTCCGGGTTTCACCCATGAAGGGTGTTATGAGGTTCGAAAAGAAGGGCAAGCTGAGCCGAAGTTTTATCGGCCCATTCGAGGTGTTGCGGCATGTTGGGGAGGTTGCTTATAAGCTTGCCTTGCCTCTCAGTCTAGCAGGAGTTCATCTAGTATTCCATGTCTCGATACTCCGGAAGTATCACGGTGATCCGTCTCATGTGTTGGATTTCAGCTTAGTCCAGTTGGACAAGGATTTATCTTGTGTTGAAGAACCGATGGCTATTTTGGACAGGCAGGTTCGAAAGCTGAGGTCGAAGAACGTTGCTTCCGTGAAGGTTCAGTGGAGGGCTCAGCCGGTCGAGGAGGCGACTTAGGAGACCGAGCATGATATACGCAGCCGTTATCCTCATCTTTTCACAACTTCAGGTACGTCTTTATGCTCATTCGAGGACGAACGATTGTGTTAAGAAAGGAAGGATATAATGACCCGGCCGGTCTTTTTGAGTGTATTAGCCTTGATCCCTTATTTACGGCTTCCCCTGTATCTTTTTCTACTTATGTGACTTGATATGAGGTTTGTTGTGGTTTCGGAGTGAATTGGGACACTTAGTCCCTAAAACGGAAGCTTAAGTCTTAGGATTTTGACCGTAGTTGGAACTGTGTGAAGACGACTCCGGCATGTAGTTTCGTCGGTTCCGTTAGCTTCATTGGGTGATTTTGGACTTAGGAGCATGTCCGGATTGTGTTTTGGAGGCATGTAACTAAATTAGGCTTGAAATGGCGAAAGTTGAATTTTTGGGAAGTTCGATCGAAAGTGGACTTTTTGATATCGGGGTAGAATTCCTATTCTGGAAGTTGGAGTAGGTCTGTAATATCGAATATGACTTGTGTGCAAACTTTGAGGTCAATAGGACCTGATTTGATAGTTTCCACATCGGTTGTAGAAGTTTCAAACTTTAAAGTTCATTAGGCTTGAATCGATGTGTAATTCGTGTTTTTAGCGTTGTGTGATGTAATTTAAAGGGTTGACTAAGTTCGTATGGTGTTTTAGGACTAGTTAGTATGTTTGGTTGAGGTCCTGGAGGCCTCGGGTGTGTCTTGGATGCTTAACGGATTGAATTTAGACTTAGGCAATTGTTGAAGTTTTCTGGTCTTCTGGTATTTCGCACCTGCGGTGAGGAGACCGTAGGTACGGACTCGCACGTGCGGAAGGAGGAGCACAGGTGTGGTTTGGTCAAGCTTGGCCTGTGGGCATAGGTGCGAGATTGGCTCGTAGAAGCTGAGCCGCATCTGCGGAAGGTGGAGCACAAAAGCGGACGGGGCCTGGAGCGTGAGGATCGCAGAAGGGAAGATATCCGCATGAGCGGGCGCGCAGGTGCGACCACTTGCTCGCAGATGCATACCCTACCCCCTTAAGTCATTTCCGCACCTGCGAGAGAAATTCTGCAGGTGTGGCATCGCAGGTGCGACTGGTGGTCCGCAGATGTGGAAATGCTGGACATATCACTTAAATACAAGGGTTCGGGATTTTTGCTCATTTTAAACATTTTGAGCTCGGGTTTGGAAATATCTTGAGAGCATTTTCGAGAGATTTCTTGAGGTAAGTCCCTTGTGCTTATTTTTGATCAATAATCTTGCTTCCCCATTTATTTTTCCACCTAGTTAGTGTGTGTTTAAGATAGAATTTGGGATTATGAGGCTAGGAATTGGAGAGTGAATTTTGGGGATTTGAAGGGCCATTTTGTGTCGGATTTTAGTAAATTTGATATGATTAGACTCGTGAGTGAGTGGGTGTTCATATTTGTTGACTTTTACTTGATTCCTAAACGCGGGCCCGAGTCGACATTTAGGATGGATTTTGGAATTTTTGTTAATGTCTTGATTTCATTAATTAGAATAGTTTATTAAAGTTGTATCTATGATATGTATTAGTTTTTGTCTAGATTTGGTCCATTCGGAGTCAGATAATCAAGGAAAAGGCATTCTTACTGATTGATTGAGCTTGGTTCGAGGTAAGTGGCTTGCCTAACCTTGTGTGGGGGAAATTCTCTTAGGATTTGATACGGTTGTGATATGTTAGCATCGTGTACGTGAGGTGATGAGTGCGTACACAGGATATTTGTTGTAAAACCCAATTTTCACTGAGTAGTGACCTGTTTTCATTTTATTTGAGTTATACCAGCATGTGTAGTTATTCTATTTAGTCTAATATCCCATGTCTATGTGCTTTAACTGCTTATTTGAACTCTATGCAACATGCCTAATTGATTTCCTGCTTTTTCTTGATCTTTATCAGTCTTAACAGTAGAATTCTTGCTATTAACTGTTGTATTTATCGGTTTGAGTTGTGTGTTTACTTTTGAGACTAAGAGGCGGTACCTCGAGAGTTCTCCCTGCACATTTACTTTTGAGACTACGAGGCGGTACCTCTATAATTCTCCCTGTACATTTATTTTTAAGATCACGAGGCGGTACCTCGGGAGTTCTCCCTATATATTTACTTTTGAGACTACGAGGCGGTACCTCGGGAGTTCTCCCTATATATTTACTTTTGAGACTACGAGGTGGTACCTCGAGAGTTCTCCCTGAACATTTACTTTTGAGACTATGAGGAGGTACCTCGGGAGATCTCCTCACATATTTACTTTTGGGACTACAAGACGGTATCTCGGGAGATCCCCTGTTGGGTATTTACTTTTAAGACTACGAGACGGTATCTCGGGAGCGCCCCTTTTATATCATTGTGAATACTTTCTATTATTTTCTCCATTTTACTTCATTTTATTATATCATCTGTATTATTATTATATCCCAATATGGCCCGGACCTGACCTCGTCACTACTCTACCGAGGTTAGGCTTAGCACATACTGGGTAAAATTATGGTGTACTCATGCTACTTTTCTGCACATGTTTTGTGTACAGATCCAGGTACTTCTTATTAGCCCCGCTTCTAGATAAGAGTGCTTGATGTTGTACGGAGACTTCAAGGTACATCTGTCGCGTCCGCAGCCCTCGGAGTCCCCCTCTATTCCCTCATATGTCATTTACTTTTCGTATTTATTTTATCACACTTTAGTGTATAGAGATTCTAGTTTCCTTCTGTAGCTTGTGACTTATAATGTTCCAGGTTTTGGGAATACTGTATATTACTAGAGTGTTGGTTATTGTAAATGCCGAGCAGCATTGTTACCCGTTATTTAGTTATCTGTTGCAGTTAGTTGTTAAGTTTTGCTTCCATTTTTGTCATTTCCGCTTTTGTTAGGCTTACCTAGTCATGGAGACTAGGTGCCATCACGACGTCTTACGGAGGGAGAATTGGGTCGTGACACTTACCCACAAACCCTCTACCATGCCGTATCCTGCCTCAAAAATAAGGTCCAGAAGATCTCTCTGGTCTGTGAGGCCTCTTAGCTTCCATGTCCTCCCTCTCATGACCTAGCTTGCCCTCTCTCTCCTAGCCCAGCCTATCCCCTCTCTCCTGGTCCCATATACCCTCCAATCTCCTAGAGATTCCTACTATCTGTTGGTACGCAATATCCATCACCAACTATTGGGCCATGCCAAATCAGATACTAGGGTTGAACGCCTCAATAAATCGATGAACCTGCTCTTGAATAGTACCAACCAAGGCTGGTGCATGCCTAGCCAAATCTATGAACCGGACCGCATACTTTGACATGGTCATAAAATCCTGGTGCAACTGCTCAAACTCTGTGCGCCATGCATCTCTAAGACTCTGGGGAACATACTCCCTTAAGAACATATCTGAGAACTGAGTCCAAGTGAGTGAAGCTGCCTCGGATGGGCTACCCAACTTGTATGCTCGCCACCACTGATAAGCCACTCCTCTAAGCTAGAAAGTAGTAAAAGCATCCCCACTCGTCTCCACAATACCCATAGTGAGGATAATGCGGTGGCACTCTTCTAGAAAGCCTTGTGCACCTTATGAAGCCAAACCACTAAAGGTAGGAGGGTCATACTTCTTAAATCTCTCAAGTCTCTTTTGTTCTTCTTCTAATGCCTCCGGCCTGACATCAGGCTAAATCGAAATAACAGGTTGTACCGGTAGTATACCCGAAACTTGACCAATGTGAACCTGCTGCTCTGGAGTACGGGCAGTAAGAGGTTAAACTCCTCCGCCAATCTATGAAATATTTGGTGAAACGGAGATCAATCCCGCCTGAGTTAATGTACCAAACATGTTCAGGAACTATGCTAATGTCTCCTGAAGTCTGGGGGTAACAACAGGTATCTCTCGTGTCTGTCCCCCAACTGAAGCTATTGGTGGCTCCTTAACTGCAGCTCTAACATGTGCTCTAGCTGCGGCACGTGCTCTTCCTCGGACTCTACCTTGGCCCCAGAGTCTTGCGGCCCTAGCAGAATGCGCGAGTGTCTGCTCAGCTGACCCGGTAGCACGTGTACTCACCATCTATGAGAGAATAGAGATACAAAGTCTCAAATTCTAAAATCAACAAATTTTGCACGACAGGAATGAAAGAAGTGGAAATTTCCTAATAGTTCTGTAGCCTCTCGAAGATAAGTAAAAACGTCTCTGTACCGATCCGCAAGACTCTACTAAACTTGTTCGTAACTTGTAGAACCTATGAACCTAGAGCTCTGATACCAACTTGTCACGACCCAAAATCCCACCACAGGCGTCGTGATGGCACTTAGTCTCTAAGACTAGGTAAGTAGGTTATAATAACAATTCAAGCCCCTTTTTCTTAAACATATAATTTAATACAAGTGTCAAACCAACAGCAGAAATATTCAAACAATCTCCCAAGACTGGTAATACTGAGTCACAAACTCTAACTGGATACATACAATGATCTCAAGGATCGAATATACAATACCGTTCGAATAAGAGTTGATAGTACAATAAAATGGAAAGACTTCAAGGGACTGCGATGACCAAGCAGCTCTACCTTGAATCCTTGAAATCAACACACTAACTCTACTCGAGTCTGATATCTCCAATACTTGAGTCTACACAAAAATGTGCAGAAGTATAGTATGAGTACACCACAGTCAGTACCTAGTAGGTATCAAGACTAACCTCGGTAGAGTACTGACGAGGTACAGTCAAGACACTCACTAGTATAATAACCTGTGCAATATAGTATACAAAATAAAACAAAATAAATAGCAGTGATGTCACGACCCAATTTCTCCTATAGGCTGTGATGGCGCCCAACGTCACCGCTAGGCAAACCAACAGTGAACTAACTCTGTGATCCTTTCTTTTAAAAATTTGAAATAGTTGATTTTGTTAGTTTGTGCATAAATAAGAAGTAAGAATTTAATAAAAATGAGAAAAACAAAATTTTGAAAGCAAGTGAGATAAGTAAAATAACCCAAAACCATCAAGTGTCTCCTAGCATAATCTCCAAGACCTGGTGTCACAAGTGTATGAGCTAGTACTAGAATATACAAAATATTTCTACACTACTGTCTGAAACAAAATAGACAGAAAATAAGGCGAAAGAAAGACTTCGGTTGCTGTAGAACGGGCTCGGAAGGCAGCTCAGCGCGAAATCTCGTAGTAGTCAAGGATGCGCACCGAACTAATAACCAGATGCACCTACCTCAGATCCTGCACATTTAGTGCAGAAGTGTAGCGTGAGTATATAAACAACATGTACCCAGTAAGTATCCAATCTAACCTCGAAGAAGTAGTGATGAGAGGTCGACTTCGATACTTACTATGGGCCAACAATAAAATATATATAATTCTAAATAAAGATGGGATATATAATTGACAAATAGAACTCGGTAGCAAGAAATGAATAAACAATCCTCTCACCGATAGTAAGTACCAAATCAATTTCCCTCATTTAACCATTTAACCATTTAACCTCTCAAGCCAATGAAATAATATCAAATATAGTTGTGCTCCCAATATTATTACACACGAATTATGTCGAGGACGTACGGCCCAATCCAATATACATATACATATATCGTGTTCATTACCGAAGGTCGATCGGAATGAACCATAGATTCATCTATTAACTTGCCGAGGTGAACGACCCGCTCTCATTAGAGTAGTGGAAATTTACACCGCTCACGGAATATACTTGCGACACGGTTGAACATAGATTTTTTTTCAAGTTATCATAATATCCCTCAATTCTTTCCAAAACAATAAGTTCAACTAGAAACTTTCAAAATCATTGAAATGCTCAGTCTGATCTCTATTCAAGGCAATTAGTAAGCATAACCAAATAACGATGTTAACAAAGCATGGTATAGACCTAAAACTACCCGTACATAAACATAATTAGTAGCTACGTACGGACTCTCGTCACCTCGTGCGTACGTAGTAAAAGAACATATGGGGAGTCTTATTTAGGGAAACGGGATTTTAGAAAGCAAAACGACCGGTCGGTTCGTTACAAGTGGTAGCAACAATAATCAACTAGTGATGTAAATAACAAGGCAGCAAGAACACCATAATTTCCCAAATCAACAACAACAACAACAACACAACAAAAACAACAACAATGCCCACAGGCCATCACAAGTCATCACAAAGCAATCCCCGACATAGCCCACCTTGTCTCGCCACGTGCGCAATAATAAAGTAAATGCCCGCCTTGTCTTGCTGCACGCGCATAATAATATTCCCCCTTGTCTCGCCATATGTGCAACCCACATATATAGCCCGCCTTGTCACGCCGCATGTGCATATATCAATAGTAACAATAGCACGGCAAAAATCTCGTACAAACACCCGAACAAACCTCCCAACAATACCACGTGCCAATATCACAACATCTCATAAATTGCACCTCAAGTGCTCAAATATTACAACATATTATAAATTACACATCAAGTACTCAAATATTGCAACTTGCCACAGAAATCAACAATACTTTATTTTTTTACAATAAAGAGCCCATGGCTCGACCATAATGTGTAGAAACTCATAACAAAAATATCCGGGAGGGAACAACTCAACAGAAAAATATTTCACAATTTAACACTGAATATGATCACGACAACACAATACAATAATTCATATCACAATTTTTCAATAGGCCACAACCAATTCCAAAGATATAACAAAATCATTAAATTTCTCAACAAATAGCCCA